>VDFB02163721.1:0-25067 GCA_007258455.2 Sequoia sempervirens
CACACTTCGTACACACATCAAAATGATATAAATGAATATTTATATACATCCGCAACTAAGGATTTAATCAACCACATGTCGGCTTCAATAAAACATAAAATATTTACAATCCGTCGACTCAATCCACAAATAATTTTTAATGTGCACCAACCAAAGTCAGCCACAACATAGTGAGGACCCAAATCAACATGCTCAAACACAAAAACACTTAAACAATTTCTTCTCGAAGATCCACAACATGCTACATTCACTTAGTCGGCCTTTTGCACTGATAAACATAAAATTAATCAACTGGATCTTCTAACTTGCACAACAATCGATACGAGGCTCTAAGATTCAAGGAAAACATAGATCATACATTGAACGACCTTCCTTGAGATCCACAACTCAAAATGATAATAGAAAATTGCATATGAATCGATGAACACAATTCTGTCGGATGCTCTGTTCTAGCTTGATAGTTAATTTCTTAGCTTCAATCTGACTTCTGGTATGAGAAAATGTTGATGTGTTGATCAAATCACTGACTAGGGTTTCCATCAATGACAACATTAGATGACATGTGCAGTGTATCTTGCCAACAGATAGATACAAATGACATTATATTTAATGATTACATGCCAAGTCAAAAGGTTTTACATTAGAGTCATTTAGTTATAGCAACAAGATTAAATCTTGAAACTTTACCAAAAAGAGGGTGTGCCAAACAAAGGTGGAGGTTGCCTATTGAAGACCATGAAAAGATTTTAGAAATAAGAAAAGATCGAGAGGATCCATATTATATGTACCAAGAACTTTAAGATATTTTTGTACATATATATTTTCTATGACAATATATACATGTAACATTTGGGGATGAGGTCCCCCATTTGTGACCTCACCGGTTCATAGCTCCATGCCAAAAGTGTTTACCCCTTGAATAAAGAAAAAACATTTGGACCTAAATTTGAAAATCTTTTTATTTTATGTTGAATTCAAATAATTTCATTCAATAGTAGCCCATGAAGCTTTCTTTTTTGTGATCTTATTTGCCTGTAAAGCTTTCTTAAGGTGATCTTATTTGTGATCTTGTTTGCCTATAAAGATTTCTTAAGGTCAGTTTCATGTTTGTGGATATCTTTGGTGCATAATTATAACACATAATTTTGATGATATAGAAAACACTATAGTTGAGAACACTCTTCACTTAATTCCTAAAACCCGAGTCCCTTCATTGGATTGTGAATCACAAACATACTTATTAACATCAAAATGAATGTAACATCATAGTATCAGAGATAGAATAGTAAAATTTATAAATAACTTTCTCATTTTCAAGTTAATTTTATTTATTTGTAAATCTAAATATGAAATTTAAGTTTTGGTTAAAAATAAATATTTAATCCTATATTAAGTTCAAGCACCTTAGTTAAAATGGAATTTTGCTTGATTTAGTAAAGTAAAAATGAATTTGTGAAGTATGGTATACAAATTATTATTTAAGTTTTAATTAGACCAACTATAAGAGACCTTCAGATATGTGTCTAGATTTAATCCAATAGCATAGCCTTATTATATAATCACCATCACATAATCTTCATCTCAAGGCTCTAATACTAAGGAAATCTTGAAAATAGAAAATATTTTCCCAAAAACATGGGCTCAAAGCATGTGCCAAGTCTTGGTCCAACCAGTCAAAGTTGGACCCATGTTCCCTTCCACTTGAGTGAGACCTCCAAAAATAGAAATGAGTTCCTATTACACATTTTATTTTTATTACCAAGGGGATCATATGCAATTCTTAAGCACTCCATATAAGAGCACTAATTACACCTACAAACCTCTTCCATGTGGGTATTATTAGTTATTCAAAGATAATATTTCAAGTCCACTATGGAATCCCCCTCTATTAATAACCTTCTACCAGAAGTCTAGTCTTGTACTTTTTTTAACTTACCATCTACATTGAATTTTTATAGAACACTCATTTACAACCTATGAGCTTTCTTCCTTCATTTAAATCAACTAGATCTCAAACCTTTCATTTACGCAAGGTCATCATCTCCTTTATCATGGAATCTATCCAATACTTTTTCTCCTTTAAGGAGAGATTCTTTCACAAGTATAAGTTCATCATTAAAATTAGTTAAATTAAATGTACACAATAAAAAAATGGAGAGATATATCTTTCAAATTGTTTATGTTCTCTTGTGGACCTTCTTAAAGGCAGTGAAGATAGAGAATCTCATTTTATTCTTCTAAATTTTCCTATAATTTTTCTTCATATTTGGCTCCTTCAAATCCAACCTATTCATTTCCCTATGCATCTTCACCTTAACTTGATATCAAATTGTATTGTGTCCTCCTCTTCCTTTCGTTGTATAGATCTAGAAAAAACACTTACTTCCCTACAAAAACGTATTTCTAGAATAAATAATTTTCTAAGTTGGAGGATTCCAAATCTTATACCATTAAATTTTCTACCCATAACCAATGAAAAAAATATAATTTGAAATCTAACTTAGAGCATTTTTTCCTAGGTGTTTGAGTTAAGCCTCATAGCCAAACACTTCCAAATGTGCAATTTAATCTTTTTTCCCATCCATACTTTGTATGGTGCCTCTTCAAAAAGGATGGAAATAGGAAACTTATTTATCAAATAACAAAAAATACTAACAACTTACACCCAAATAATTTGTTTCAAATTAACACAACTTAACATGCTTTTATTTATTTCCTTTAATATTATATTCATTATCAAGTAGCTACCCCATTTATATATATATGGAATATTTTTCTATTAAATTACAATCCAATTATGTTTGCAAAAAAATTATTTAGATAAATATACCCCCATGTTATTTGATCTCAAATCTTTTATTTTTTTCCTTATGAGTTTCCACAAGCACCTTAAATTCCTCATGCTTAAAACTTCATATTTGTGCCTAAGAAAATAAACCAAATATTTTCTTGAAAAATCACCAATGAAGATGGCATAATATAGATTGTTTCTAAGATATATGAATTAACTCTAAAATCCATTTTGCTATGAGAATTTAACTTTATTTTGCTTATGAAACACACAATCTCACCTATATATTTATTCTTCAATGTTTTTGATCCTTTCTCACCTAGATGTGGTCTGATATTTGATGTCAAAACATTGGCATATCAACTAATTCATTTACATGATCAAAAGTCATGGTATAGTTAGATTAAGTAGTACCATCCATAATGTGAAACCATAATGTAAAATGTATATATACTGTAAAACATAATAAGAGGAACCATAATGTGAAACCATAATGTAAAATGTATATATATTGTAAAACATAATAAGATGAACCATAATGTGAAACCATAATGTAAAATGTATATACTGTAAAAAATAATAAGATGAACCATAATGTAAAATGTATATAATGTTAAGATCATGATCCAAGAACCATAATGTGACAAATCACAATATAAAATGTATAACAAATCATGTGTCTACATGTAAAACAAGTCAAAGTGGAGGATGCCTAGTATGACTGTGGATCGATCTCTCTCCTAATCCCTATCTGGATCCATGTCCTGATCTCTCTCTGGATCTATGGCCCAATGCCTCTCTCGATCCTTGTCTCGACCCATGTCCTGATCCGCCTCCTTGCATAAGAAAGTACATTAATTAATTTAATGTACATGTCTAAATGTAAATTCATCTTAAAGTTTTATACTTTTAATGTTTGAATGTATCAAGTACTTTAAATATTATAAATATACCTCAAATGTACCATGCATATGATTGTCTACATGCTCCAAATCTCCAAAGCATGACAAATCCTCACATTGCCAGAAATTTAAAAATACAAGATTTCAATGAAGAGTGAGAACTACTTTAAAGTCAATTTTATTTAATATATGTATGAATTTTTAGAACGCAAAATATATAGATTATTTGAAAGTACTTGCGTCTCACCCTTGAGCACTCTACCAATGTCACAAGAATGCATGGTCACATTAGGGACACCTGTATTAGGTAAAGGAACAGTGCCAAAGAGAGGTGAGTTGTATGTGCCATGTACATTAGGTGCAGTAACCTCAATTCAATTTTTGTGCAGGGACTGTAGGCTAGTTTGGAATATGTTGACCATCTTGTGAAGCCGCCTCACCTCAACCCAACTGTCTACCAAAATGTCATCTAATATGAGTCAGTACAACATCTAAAGGAATCCCAAACTCCTCACTGATAAACTAGTATGATGATAGTAAATCAACAATGGAAACCAGACACACATTACGTAGAGTGTCTTCACTCATCTGGGCCACTATGGCGGTGATGGTAGCTCTGCACGAATGTAGGGATCATAATTGGCATATGTAGCCTTGGTGGGAGGAAGGCTAATCCACGAACATAATAAGTATCTGCCTACACGATCAGATGACATCTGATCCACCTAAGTAGCAATCGTGGCAATACTGTCAAAAATGTCATATCTAGTAGGTGTTGTTGCTACACCTCCTGCTACTGCTAGTTCCAAATGTTTTGGAAGAACCAAAAGGTTTGGACCAACTAATTCCATCTTGTTGACAGGCAGTGGCAAACCTACATGTCTATATTGAGCTTTGTTAGTAAACTTCCCTTTTCCCTATCCAACATGTGAAGGAATAGATGTGTAATCCACATCTAACCCTAAATGGAACTCAACATATAATTGTTTGCAAAAATAAAGTGGCAACTCATCATTGTGAGGCCATCTGTGATGGGCTGCCAACCATCTAGGATATATAAAGGGATCAACAAGCTCATCTGTACATCTAGTAACAACATATGCTCTAATTTTTTTTTGTCCCATATAATGAGGGAACATGGTGTGCACATTATGTAGTGAAACTCTATCAGAAACTGAATCAATTTTCATACTACCATTAACACTACTTGCAAGAGACCTATAAAACTCCTCAGTGTTGACCTCATCATAAGGATTATAAGATCAAATCATGTGAATCATACGGTGGGTCTCCTATTGAATCCTAACTAATCTATCTCTATTAGGGAGATTAGGGGAGTTTTGTATTGTTTGGTCCAAACATCTCAAAGCATTGTCTAATCTCTTAATGCTATCATTATATAAATTAGACCTAGCCTCAACTTGCTCTTGAGATTGAGTGGAATGATGTGATCCCTGATCATCAACCATATCTATATAAATACAAAGATCTGCATTTTAATTAAAAAAAAATACAAATATGTACTTATTTTATTTCTCTAAAAGTAAATATGCAATAGACATTTTTCTAGTAAGATGCTCCATAAGAAATTATAAAAAATAGGAAATATGAGCAATAAGTAGCTTGAACGTCATGAAGTAAAAATAAGAACAATTTTAAGTTCATTCAACTGTCTATGAAAAAGAGGGAGAAAGGGAGAAAGTAGGTATCTATAAATTCCAAATAACTTATACTTAGGGACATATTGTATTTTATTTTAGGATACTTATAACTAGTTTCACTTATCTATTCACATAAACTCCAATTACTACCCTTCCAAGATTATTTCAATAAAGTATTTGATTGATCAATTATTGTATTGAATGTACAACATCACCAAGCATGACCTATTAAACATTCACTTAGTGTGAGGCATCCAAAAAGGCCAATTATTACCCTTCCAAATTATTTCATAAATTGTTATTCAATATTCTTCTATATTTGATTGGAATTTTGCATGTTCAAGTGAATTGACTACGTTCGAAGGCTGGTAGGTCAAAGAGTGAGTCTAGAAATACATTTTGAACCCAAGTTTTCCTACATTCAATACAATAAATGATCAATCAAATACAAAAGAATATTAAATAACAGTTTATTAAAATAATTTGGAAGGGTAATAATTGGCCCTTTTTGTCATTCTCCATGATGGTATACATTGAATAAAATAAATGATCAATCGAATACTTTATTGAAATAATCTTGGAAGGGTATTAATTGGAGTTATGTGAATAGATAAGTGAAACTAGTTATAGAAATTTTGGTGCCTACACAATGTATTTTAGGATATGACTTACAACTTAATGTAAGAGTATGACTATAATTTCATTTAAATGCACCACTTAAATATATTCATAAAATCATGCATTTAAATGAAATTATATCTAGTTGTAAGTCATATCCTAAAATACATTGTAGGCACCAAAATTTCTACTATAACTAGTTTCACATCCATTCATTATCCAATTTTGGGAATGGTTTTCTTGTATAGAAGCACTTTATTTTCTCCATATCTATAGTTAGTTGTGTAATATATCTTTGAAGCAGATCTAATTGTATTATTCAAAACTATGAACCAAGATGAAGTCCAATTTTGAGATGGTTACATGAATTGAATTGAATTTATTTGAAGAAATATAAAAGTCTACTTTTCGCCTCTTACAAGTTACAACATTTCACTATATCCTTAAAGTTCCCTTCCATTTTGCAATTGTTAAAAGTAATAGGAAAATATAATGGTGCTCTTTTGATCTTCTTTTTAGCAGATCCTTTTTATACTTATTTTTAAAGTTTTCACTTGGCCCTTATTGTTTCCATCACCACCTACTTAAATAAAACTCTCTTAGGTATCCTTAGGCTTGTTGGTTCTACTCTTAAATATAAAGTTGTTCTTTTAATACAAATCCTGTTGAACATGTGTATTTCTTAAATCCTCACCAAGTTCAATTCATATTGATGGAAATAAATTATACTTTTGTATATGGAGATAAAACTATTAACTTCAATTAATTGTGATAATAAAAGTGACCAAGTACAGTAAACAAATCTAATTTTATTATATTTTTCTACATTGACTAAGTTGAATCGGATATCATTTCTTTGATGATATAGATAATAAGTGGTGCTTGAATGAATATGGAAGCTCGGTAATCTATCCTTTTTGAGATTTTGAGTGCAGCTTCCCAAGGTTATCAGATGAGTAGATGTTATCCTTTCATGTCTACACTGAAATCATGGGTTTAAGTTCACTATTGTCCAACAAATGTTTGTCTTAATTCTCATGTCAATCTTTCAAACATTGAAAAAAAGCCATGCACATTTTCTTAAAGAAATAGTAGAGATTGAAGAAGATAAAGTTGATTAATCAACTTTGATAATCAGTTATGATTAAATCTTCATGTCTTTTATGAGCAGGCAAGGACTATAAAAGGATTGAACAAAATTGAAATTATAACCCCTAGGATTTTGAATTGAAATTAAAAATATTGTTTTTAGTTTATCGAGGAAGTGACTCACACTTGTAGGAGACTTTTGCATATAATTAAATAAAGGAACCTTTATTACAATCAACTTTTGTTTTAGTCCTCTACATCCATTTAAAAAAAAAAGATGTCAAAGACTTGAACAAGAATATTTACAAACCATTTTTTTTGCCTTTCAATGTCGTTATGTTCAGGGTTTCACTATAGAGACAATTGAATGAATCCACAAAGGAAAAATTTTCATTGAGATTTTTCTTCAGCCTTAATTTTGTTTATTGTACTTCAGGTTATCATTTTAGAGCTAGAAATAAAGAACAAATGGAGATCTAGGCTTATAACCCTTATGCTAAAAACCCCAGAGAAGCAGCTATTTTTTAGTTCACAGCCAAGCCAAACCTCAAGGAATGGGAAAAAATATTATCAGATTCATAAGCAGAACTTGCATGTTGCAGTTATCAGATTCCTCAAGAAGAAACTGCAAATTAGGAATTTATTTTTTGATTTTTTCTAAAAATAAACCCTTAAAGGGAACAAAAACACCATAATTTCACATAATCAAACCCTTATATGAGTAAACTATATGACCTTTTTAAAAATGGCATGGGAAAAGCAATATTTAGCAAAGAATACTACAAAAATGAAAAAACCCAAAAAAAACCCTAATTTACAGTTGCTGCATAAGGAATCATCAAACAAACAAAAACATAACACTTCTAACTAATTGATTATCAAGCAAAACAATCACTTCAAAAATGAAATAAATAAACCAAATGTAAGAAACTTGGCTTTGATTTGTTTTTGTAGATGGGCTCTTTAGGCGAGCAGCCTTCGACCGCAAATTCTTCAAGCGAACATGCAAAATGCTTGCACCCAATATATATTTTTCTTTTATATTCATCTCATTTGATCGGAAGGTATTCGGCCTAGTAGGTTTCAGCTGAACCATACTCGGCCTAAATGACGAGGCCACATAGGCACCATGTCATCGCCACATGGTTTTGGTCAAATCCTATTCGGTCAAGTACCTTTAGATCGAAACTCGTTCGATAGAATTTGTACGGTTGGCCCAAAGTGTGACACAGGTTTGTACTTTTACCCTATGATGATTTTATTTTATGAAAAAAATTATTTTTAATAGTGTAATGTTCATGTAGGGTTTAAAACATTGTAAAAAAACATATTTTTTCTTAAAATATGTTGCATTAAAATGCATTTTTATAATTTTTTAAATACTAGGTTTTGACTTAGCATACAACATGAGATAAAAAAAGTGGAAGACAAACCACTCCCGAAAAAGATGCCAGTTGGGAATATGTCACATTAGGATTAATTTTAGAGGCCATTAACTACAACTACAATGAGTGACGAAATTGATCTCCTCAAGTACCACCTCAAACATATTGTTATCCATATTGTTAAATTATGTCTTTATGTTAAGAATGGGGTGGAAAAAGAGATACAAATAGCCCTTTCATTGGTGGATCAAAAGAAACTAGAGAGAATGAGAATAAACATATAAATAACACCATTGGGAATCCCAACATGGAGCTGAAAAAAGGTGGATATGATAGAGATTTTGTACTCCAAGCATGAACCATGCTTGCAAACACATCCACCTTGTCTAGCTTGGGTAGAGAAAAGTGACATGTTTTTTGTTCCTCAAAATATATTTGAATCAAAACCTTCATTTTAAGGTACAATTTGGTACAAGAAACAAAAAACATATATGACTTGTACTAATTCTAGTTTTATAATAACCTTCCCTTCAATGTGTTAGAGAGCCTATATTATGAATATTTAGTTAGGTTGATAGTTGTAAGGAAATAATACAAGGTTCGTTCTCCATATTACATAGGTGGGTGACTTTTTATAAGGGTATCATATATGCACAAATAATTTTATAAGAACAAATGAAGTAAGGACACCAATTTGGATACACCATACTTTAGATAAGTGGACAAATGGAAGGAATCATAAAATAATTAAATTTATAGTAGTTGAAAATGGTGATGGTGCGTTTGAATCCAACATACACCTCTAATATAGGAAAAATGATATTGAAAAATTGATTATAATTTTAGAGGAGATTATATAAGTCGTCAAATTGAAATTATAGTGCAAGTTGCAATTGATAACACAATATCATATGTGGTGGTAGAGATATTAATTCAAGAGAGACATCCATTGATTTTTTTGACCCCTAATGTTTCTCATTTCCTTAACCTTATTTTAAATTACTTAGGAAAAATTGATTGAGTGACATGGTGGAAGAAGCGAGGAACATCACCAAGTACATTAACAATCACCCTTGGATTTTTAGGTTAATGGTAAATCACACCAAGGGCTCATGTGAGTAGGATTGATGATAAGATCCACATATATAATAATATAAATAATTTAATGTGAAATATACACCACACAACATAAAATCAAGATTCCTTAATATCCAATATATGTAGAAATGGGGTAAACTCGTGAGGCAGGTAACACCATACAATACTTATTTTGGAAGAAGCCACTCCATGCTATATCTGCAAGATATCCCAAATACAAAATAATAATCCACATTTCTCCTTATGGTGATAATAACCTTCTTTACATATACCTCATCCTAATAATACAATGAAGGGGTAATCCTAATGAAGGCCTACTCATTAGGCCTGATATAATTAATTACACAAGTTGTCCACATGATCCAATATAACTAACTTACTTGGTACATGTGCCATATGTAAAAATTTCAATCCACCTAAATACATTTTGATATAATGTCCCAAGGTGCATATCATGTGCAATCCCTCCTTGACATGTTTCATCCCTAAAACATGAGAAGAATCCAAATAGTATGATCATTGCAAGTTATTACAAATATGATGGCATGACTAATCATCCAACCATCCATAGCTGATCCTCATAGTTTTTCCTATTTCATAGTAGTTAGATATCATTCTATCCATATTTTTTTCACCTATTTTATTTAATTCCTTATCATAGTAAGCCCCCCTTTGCTTTCATGAGTAGTCATCACT
Source organism: Sequoia sempervirens (assembly GCA_007258455.2). Taxonomy (NCBI): domain Eukaryota; kingdom Viridiplantae; phylum Streptophyta; class Pinopsida; order Cupressales; family Cupressaceae; genus Sequoia; species Sequoia sempervirens. The sequence goes on from VDFB02163721.1 coordinate 10,241, forward strand.
TATGTGATACCATTGATTGTTGTATTTGTTCCTTTGATTTCATGTAGTTCCATAGTAATTGGATTTTTGATTCCCTATACCACCATTCCTCCATGATGATTTCCTCCATTATTCTTGCCTCTCATAATAGTATGGATTCCTATATATTACACTCTTTGTTATCACTAGAACCTTCTTTGATTTTTCACCATTATTGGCCACTTTTTTTACTATCTCATGAATTAAATTACTTGTCTCTTCTTTTTTCTCAACATATTTCTCCTCTTATTTTTCCTCTAACTCATTGGTACAATATTCATGATATTCCTGAACTTTATCTTCCTTGAATTTCCTTTGGACTTCATTATGTGTAATATCCTATAATGTAACTTTTTCCCTCATGTACCAATGCTTCATGAAATTCTTTTGCATATTGATGTTTATTATTCCCAAAGATTCTAACCAAGGATAAACAAGAATAACATCCAACCCATCCATATCCAAAGCATTACATTTTTAACATGAAACATATTTATTAATATAGAGCTTTAGATATTAAAAAAAATGAATATTTTTACCTAATGTTTGATTTTCTTTGATGTTCTTTGCTTGTACATGGAGCTTCTTGGCTAAATCCATGTTGATAAAGTTACACTTTCTAATAGGTCTTATAGAGAAAATAATGTTTTCCTTTTGAATGCATCCATGAAATTGAAGGATTGAATCATCCTTCTTTGGAGCTAAAGTGCATGCACTTATATCCTCTCCTTCTACTTCTAAGTCTTTTTCCCTTCTCCATCTTATTTTTATTCTTCCTCTTCTTCCTCTTCTTGTTTTGGATCCCATCTATCTAAGAAAGCTTATTCTAGTTCATCCTAAGAAGAAATTCTCTTATCCAATGATGCATACAATTATTTAGCTTCCCCTCTTAAAACCAACCAAAAAATATATTTTTTCTTAGTATAGTTCCACGACAAGATATTTTATATTTTTACCACCATTCTAATGCATCTCCACCTCCATCAAAATTAGGAGGCTCCATTAAAACTAGGTTTTAAGAAAAATGCTTTCAATAGATTACCATTCTACCAAATCTAGTTCACCCAACATTGATTCAATTAATTCATGATATAATTTACCTCATATTAAAAAATAAAATTAAGACTTGAATTATGAATTTGATGAAATTTTTAGAAATGTTAAAATATTAAAATATTTGTTTATTTGTGGCTTAAAATTCAAATTTATGAAAAAAACATAAAATTGTAATAAATCACTAAATATTAATGATAAAAACCTATATTTTGGATTGTATCTTCCTTATATGATCCTCCCACTTCAGTAAAATATTTTAGAAGAATTCATGGTTGTTTGTCAAATATAGGTGAATCTTTCAAAACTAGGGCTTTTGCCACCTTGGCATAAATTGTAGCTCTAATACCACTTGATAAGATCCACAGATATAATAATAGAAAGAATATAATACAAAAGATAGATCTCACATAAAACAAGAGATGTTTATGATCCAAGATGCCTTAATATCCAATGTATGCATAAATAAAGTAGACCCTTGAGGTAGGGTAACATTATACAATATAGGTTATGGAAGAAGCCACTCCATGCTATATCTTCAAGTGATCCAAAATATAATATCATACTCCACATCACTCCTTATAATGATGGTCACCTCATTTATATAGACCTCCCCATGATAATACAATGGAAGGGTAATCCTAATGAAAGCCTACTCATAACATGATATATATAATTAATTACACAAGTTGCCATATGACCAATATAGCTAATTTAAGAGATGTATGCCACGTATCAACATATCCATTCACATAAATATATTATAATATCATATCCCAATGTACATAAAATTTGACATGGTTTATAACTAATTTATCACCTTACAAAAGCATTTATAAAATTTTAACACTTTTGACATAGGTGCAAGAAAATAATTGAGATGGATACAAAGAATTTTTTTATGATATATTTATGTAGAGAGTTATATATACTATCAAGGTAACTTCAAAATTTAGTTTAAATTTAAAATAAAATCCTTTAATCACTTTTTTAAAGTACTATTTTAATTATAACTTTAATTTATTTGTAGGTGTTAAAAATTTTGGTGAGGGTTTTATGCATAGTGGGTGAGAGAAACCAAATGGATGACTTTATGAGGCCATAGACATGCCATGAAGGCCATCCCAAAATACAATAGGGGACAACTGAATTTGAACTCATTTGAGATATTGTTGACTAAAGGTGGAACAATCAACTCCACCAGCTCATTCATACAATGAAGTACTACCTCAATCTTAAGTTTTTCTTCTTAGAGGACCTCATAAATGTTAATGAGATATTTATGGAAGTACTCTCAACATGTATGATGAGGATGACACAAGGTTGAGGTGAGGGAATTTATTATTGAGGAGTTACAAATTTACAAGAATGTTAATGGGGGACCCTTTTCTTTTCCACTAGATCTATAAGAGAGAACCACCCAAGCTCTAGGTAATAAAAAAATAGTTTTCACATATTTATAATCATTTATTGGAAACTTTAGAATATTTTATTAAAAATTGCTTGGTAGTAAGATTAAGGTATACCCTAAATTTTTAATATAGCCTTATATTTTGTCTCAACTTTATTGTGCTTTTGGATTTGAGCATAACCAAAGTTCTTTGAGGCCATTTACATGAAGAAGCATAAAAAATTGTCACAACAATGCTTTAATAGCCCTATTTTTGTGTAGTAGAAAAAAAATTCACACAAAAAAGGTGGACATAGCTACTTAAAATCCTAACAACATATATAATTTATCCATATAGAGACTCAACTATGTTGAATTAGGGACAAACACATGTTATAGAAGATGAGATTGTTGACTTCAAGGGGCAACTAGAGGGGGTTGCAATAGGATGAGATATTAGATCAAGGATGACATTATTACAAATGATGTTGAAATTGAAGCATATGATTCATTGTCATCTTATTTGAGGGTGGATTCATGACATTATAATATGAGAGTAGAGCCACAAGAAATTGCAAGGAATAGGCCCCAAATTTCACTAGGACAAATACGAGAAAGAGTAAATTGTAAATTATTGTAACTTGCACAAATATGCATTTTTTATGATGATATTATCTTCAATCACCATAGCATATCATGTTTATGGGATACCTATTATTTTATTCATAGTATGATGTATTACTATATTATTTTTAGATTTGAATAAATAGAAGCACTCCCCCAATGTTTAAAACAATTATCTTAAACATTTTATAACTCTATTTAGCATAAAAAATTTAAGGAACTAAGTATTTTTAAAGTTGTTAAGTACTTGCTAAATTTTATTTTTTGAACTATGAAACCAATAATGGCTAATTATCATAAATTGTACCTTCTCAACTTACACCTAGTTAGAAATAATGTAGGCCTTTGTTACGAACTCCATTCTACTATATAGTAGCCAAGATTACTTGGTGCATATAATTTGTAAGTTGCATATATGTGATGTTAAATAAATGTGTGGATGCATATGACAAGGGTCATTTTCCACTTCGAATTTAAATATAATTATGTCTATTTGTCAAATTTGGGGTGTGTCCATGGCTATTTGCAATAAACCTCCGCCTATCAATTCTCCTAACCAATTTTAAATATACATTGTACTCCTAACTACTTGAAGAAAATAAAATAATTGACTAGATAACTACTCATTCCTTTTATTATTGCTTGAATAGGAGTTAACCTAATATAATTAAAAATTTTAGTAGATAATGAAATCATTAATTACAACAAAAAATAAAATCAATCTAGGATATCATGAATCATAGTAGATAGTAACAACTAATGGAAGATAAAATTAATCTAATAAGCTCACACTAATCAACAATAAATATAAACTAAATAAAAAATCCTAATACTAAGAGATACTAGTCTTTTCCTTAGGCTAGAGTCGGTCCTTACTCCACCTCCAGAGAGGCCAATTATTAACACTAAATATAAAAAAAGCTCATTCTTGCTGAAATTCCTCCTAAGCTGCAATTCTTCACTAGATGTTAGACCACACATGGATAACCATTGACTATAATCTTCACTTACATATTCTCATCATTCTCTAGAGATAAATTATTAACAGTACATTCTTCCAATGTACTACAAGCAACTCATAAATCAATACAAACACATTACAAATTTCTTAAACTTAGGACATGTCATGACCAACATTCATGTGACTGTAAAGAAATGAATTACAACTACCATGAATCCCCAATCACACTCAAAACTTCACTCCTCCAATTGTCTTCTCTCTAAGATCCCCCAAGAAATCATCATACCACCTATTTGTCTACTCCATACAAACTCTACCAATTGAAAATGCCTCTAAAAGAAATTTGTTTTTAGTTGTCTTATATCAGTTTAAAGAATGTTAAATAAAGGAGGCAAAGTTAATCTGCTTGTCCTGTTCCTGGTGCTTCTTTGTCTCTAGTAAATTCAAAGCTTGTTGATTGGGTGGAAGCATCATCTAGACACTCTAGTACAACACACGGAAGAATTTATTCTACCATGAAGCTACAGGAGCATATAATAAGTCTAAAACAATGTTGTAAAATGCTTCACACAATGTGTGTGACACTCTACTTGATCATATGAATGTCTAGGAATTGAAGATTGATTAAAGGAATAAAGCATAAATTCATTTGGCTACTAAGATGATGGAAATTGATTTGATTCAAATTGCTTCCTTTTTTATTACCTTTCAACCATTGGAGTTTGGTTATAGCATGTACTAGGCACTATGATTCAATAATTAATGTTAGAGTTGAAACCATTTGAAGAAATCAACTTGGTAATCCTAAAAATTATGAAGTCTAATGGAATAAAAAATTTCAAGGTTAAATTAGGAGTTTTCTTGCAATTGGTTGCTCAAACCAAAGAGACCTAATTACTTGTCCAAGAAATTTTATCATAATTATTTCAAAGAGGAGCTTGGATTAATAGATTACTATGTTGAGTGGAGTGACCAAGTATTGAAAACTCAACATTCAAGAATTGGATGTTTAATATTATCAAACTCATGTATAAAGGGAGGAGATTGATTAGGGACATCTCATTATCAATACTAGTCATATCCAATTATTAAATTTCTCCCAAACCAAATCCTTTCACATGGTGTCATATTTGATCTACTCAATGGTTTGCCTTGAGTATTTCACACGCTTAAATAAAATTCAAACAACAGGTTAATTTTTTCATGCAAATTTGTAGTTGGAATACAAAAAGAGCATAAAGCACTTCCAAAGGGTCAATAATGTCGCCCTAATGTTGACAAGTAGAGATTTGGAAAAAAAGAACCATGCCTACATTTTAAAGCATGTTAGGATGGTCATTATGTTAGAGTAATAGGTTGTTTACTTGATTAATTTAATCATGTTGATTAATTAATTAAGTCACCTTTACTTTATTTCACTTAAGCTAAACTTAGGAATCTTTACTTTTGCATTATTAAATTAGTCATGTCATCTTGTTCATTATGATCTTGACACTTGTCACATGCTAATTTAATCCTCTTCCTAGGGTTCTCTTTAGGGTTTTGATCTCCTTTCTTAAGGATTGATCTCTTTGTAATTATTCATCTTCTCGGGTAATGCATTTTTGCTTCATGTTTGCAGAGCACCATTCTTGTGTCTCTTGATCTCCTTTGGTGACAGGTTATTTGATTGCAGGTGTTCATTGGGATTTGTGAGGTTGGATTAGCAACTTATACATCATATCAAAGCTCCAGATCTACAAGCTTTTTGTTCCTTTTTTTTGTGTGATCTTGCCTTGACATAGTTTTTCACTACATATAGGGTCAAATCAAACCTCTCCATTGAATCCAAATCTACCAGAATAGTCAAGATTGAACTTTGTTTCATCACATTTGACTTCCATTTGTTAGATCTGTGAGGGTTTGAAGAAAGGGTTGTTTTGCTAGATCTAGGGGGTGCTTTATTTTTTAGAGCATTTTGAGCCTAAAAAAACCTCACCATTGCGCTCAGAAGGCCTAAAAACCCCTATTTCCATATATAATTTGTCAATTTTGGAGTAGGTCACCCTGAGGCAAAAAAAAAATTACTTGGCAGGGGCCGTATGGCCTCCTCCATGCATTACAAGGTAAAAAAAATTCAAAAAAAAATTCCTGCAGATTTTTTATTTGTAAAAAATTTGGGTTTTTTTAAAAAGCTTTAAATTTATTTTATTTTTTTAAAAGTCAAAGGGCAAGGTACGTACCCCTATGCAGGCCCTACATAGTGTACTGCACCCTCATGGGGAATGGTGGGGGTGGCCCACATGCCCCCCCACCACCCATAATTTTTTTTTGTTAATTTTTTAAAAAACAAAAAGATTATTCCTTATGTAATTTTTTCAATAATCCAAATTGTAAAAATGTGACAACGGTCATTTGGCCGTCAAATTTAGGCTCGCATTTTTTTTGAGACGGCCATATGACCGTCAAATTTAATGCAATAAACTGTGTTTTTTGTCCTTTGAGAGTTGTTTTCTTCCGAAGGCCATAACTTTTTCCCATGGTGTCAAAATTAGGCAAACAAGATATTGTCAGAAGGAGGACTCAAAGTAATTTTCAGTGGTGCAAGTATTTTTTGGAGATTTTTTCTCAAGTCCCTATTATTTCCAGTCAAAGTCAGACCTTCTTTTCTAGAGTTGCCTTCAGTGTTTTTGGCATAACTTTTGCCTACGATGTCGAAAATGGGAAAACGAGATATTGTCAGAAAGATGGTTCCAAGATCTTTGCAATGGTGTAGGTGGTTTCCATATTTTATTTTTTCTATAAATCCTTCTTCTCAGTTGTTGTCCTTTTTGGACCTTATGGGCTCACATTGCATATTTTTATCATCTGTAAATGCACTGATATAAAGTGCCTCAACATTGTATGTGCAGTATTGGGATTCTTGCATATCACTTTGTGCCTTGTTGTAATCGCACTATGATATAAAGTGCTATGGGAGTTGATGTTTGCCTTCCTTTTTCTTCATACCTTTCTCATGCATATGTGACTTTTGTTTTCACATCCTTTCTATCTACTTGTACTTTCATGATTGCACCTTCAAATGTTCTTGGTTCTTCTTCATGCACTACTTTCCAGGGCAGTAGTTTATTTGGTGTACCTATCACCTCTCCCTTGTCATGTGTTATGGGGTTTTATTGTTAGTGTTCGTAAGCTGCGCCCGGTTTCAGCGTTAGGTGAGCTATGTACACACATTATTTATTCCATGCTAAGCCGGTCACAATGTTGGTTGCCATTTCGATTGGTTGGGCGCCATATGGACGCTCTTGTATTCGGCTTCTTTCAGCACGTTTCAGCAGTATTTCTATGGCGGTGTTTGCAGCTTCTTCATTAGCCCGATTGGTGCTTTCCATGTTCTTCCTTTGTTCCTATATTTTGGGACAATTTCTTCTTGATTGGAGGCTTCTTCGTCCTTCACTCTTGTTTGGAGGCTTCTTAGTCTTTCACTTGTATTTCTCTCTTTTGGAGAGGAGTTTTCCCACAAAGGTTTTCTCCAGCACTGCTCCTTTGGAGATCTTTTTACATTTTATTTACATGGGTACCTCATTCGGCCTTGTTTGTTGGGACATCTTTACTTTTCGCATTTTTTCCTTGGTTTCTTGGCTGCCTAAGTTCATCTTAAGGGGGTGTTAGAGTAATGGGTTGTTTTACTTGATTAATTTAATCATGTTGATTAATTAATTAAGTCACCTTTACTTTATTTCACTTAAGCTAAACTTAGGAATCTTTATTTTTGCATTATTAAATTTGTCATATCATCTTGTTCATTATGATCTTGACACTTGTCACATGATAATTTAATCCTCTTCCTATGGTTCTCTTTGGGGTTTTGATCTCCTTTCTTAAGGATTGATCTCTTTGTAATTATTCATCTTTTCAGGTAATGCATTTTTGCTTCATGTTTGCAGAGCACCATTCTTGTGTCTCTTGATCTCCTTTGGTGACAAGTTATTTGCTTGTAGGTGTTCATTGGGATCTATGAGGTTGGATTATCAACTTCTACATATTCTAGACTATGGGATCAATTTATCCTTTTTTTTACTTTCACCTATATCAAGGTTTATGGCTTTGATTCATGCATAAAAGTTACCCCAATATTTGAGTGGCCAAATTATCTTAGTGAAATATTATAGGTAGTTGGTAGTATCTCATGATTTTTAGAGGAAGAGGCACAACTCAGGAGTGATTTTTCCTATACAAATTGAACCATACAAGTGTGCTAATATCCTAGATGCTAAAATATGGATGTAGAACCTTCCCATTTTTATCTTAAATTCCACCATAAAAATAATTATTTTGATTCAAAGGATTATGGTAGAAATACTTAGAGTGAAATATGTTAATGTATCGATATTAAATATTTTTGGGCTAATTATACTAATGAATATGAAACTTGAAGAAGGAAACAAAGTCATATGACCTTGAAGTAGTTGAAATATTTCACCTCATAACCAATACCAAAAGATTTAGTAGATTCAAAGGAAAAAATAAATCTACTTGCTTTGTTCAAAGAAAGGTAGATTTAAAGCCTTTTGATTAGTTAATCAACAATAAGAGTTGATATTTCTTTGGCTAGATGCAAAAATCCATAATGGATAGAACAAAGGGATTTTGAGAAAAAAAGCTATCAAAGAAATCAATAACAATACCGAGAGGGAAGATGCCAAGACTTTTGAATATGAGTCTAAGTTTTCTTAAGAATAGAGTACTTCCTAGCCCATAAGTCTAAACCATTGGTGAGGAAAATGCAAACAGTGTATGAAAATGTAAAATGTTAAGAAGAAATTGAAAGATTCAAGAAAGGTTGATGAGACTCCAAGGCCAACCAATTGAAATTGGTTATGAAGGAGGTGAATTATACTTTACATATTCAAATGATTGCTTCCTTGGTTCCTCTTATGGTATTATACATTCTTTCATCACTATTTTTTATTTAGCTATAAGATTTTCTTTGAACTTCTACATCTCCTTTTTGTACTTCTTTTCCATGAGTTCAATTTGGGGAAGAGATGGAAACCATGGATAAGAAATATAAGAATCTTGAAAAGAGGGTTTTTGAGTGGGTAAAATTATCCTTGGTCAAAAACAGTGAGTGGTTGTTGCACAACCTCTCAATTTGAGTGGTGTGTGTAATATAATTTAAAAAACAAATAATATTAAGAAGAAAACAAGGCTTATAAAAGATAAAAAAAGGGAAATTCATTCCTTCAATAAACAAAAGTATCCAAGAAATGCAAGCTACTGGTTTTTAAATTTCACAAATCAATCTAGTGCTTGAGAATAGGTGAGATAGTATAGAATTGCTAAAATTTGCAATAGAAGTGCCAAGGAGATGTTGGAAAATTATGGAGAAGATACGACAACTTTGAAAGATGATATTAGAGAGGTAAGATCTTGTGTTGCATATTTAGTCAATCCATTGGTTGAATCAAGTTCAACATCACCTCAAAGGATAGAGGAAGTGGAATAGAAAAGACAACTAAATAAGCTAGTCTCATAGAATAGGGAAATTTAGTAATGGATCATGAGGTTTTGTAATAAATTCTTAAGGCTTGTTGAGGAGTTATTTGTCTTGTTCAAGGATATTAGGGAAGTCTTGTGTCAATCAATGGATTTGGAGTATGCAATTACCACAAGTATTTCCTCTTGTGGTAGCATAATGAATCATTTGGAGCCTCTTAGTATTTTGGTGTGGATGAGTTTGTGAGATGATTATTTTATCCCTAAGGATTGCCAATTTTTAGAGTGGATAGAAAAATTTCAAATGATTTTTTAATTTAAATTCTTTCTTTGAATACAATCAAGGATAATATTAGAAAGTTACAATTTATTGACCAATAAACTCTCACTTTCAACATATCTATTTCTTGTCCATTCATGGATGACAACTTGGAAGAATTAAAAACTAGATTTGAGTAGTATGTACAAATGTACCTAGGAGTTCATTCAATGCTGACAATATGGGTGAATAAATGAGGTTCTAGTGAAAGTGGCATCACTTGAGATTAATGTACCAAGTTTTTAGTTATTTGTTAGTATTAATAAAAACTTCATTCACTAATAGTTGGATAAGGAGAATTTGGTATATAAGTCTCTTGTTGCCATTGCTATAGAGTTTACTGAGAAAGCTTGACTAGCTAGTGAGAACAATGGAACACCAGCACCAATTATTTAAATGATTCTATTTTAAATTTAAATGTTGATAATGAGGTTTCAAATTAACCATTTCTATCTATTTTTATTTTTTATTGTTTTTTTTGTTTGGGAAATTAGGGAGTCCCTGTTTACGATGTTTATTCTTTCATTTTTTTTAGAATGGATTTGCTTTAAAGTTGATTTATTTTCCACTTTATTTAACTTTTAGAGGTTACTTTCAAACTTTTTAGGGATAATTAATTATTATGCCCAAATCCCTAAAATCATATTCATTGTAACCTATTGTTAAGTGCATTGGACATAATATATTCTTAGTCATTATTGAAGTGGAGTTTATGATCTAAAAATTATCATTTGAATTTTTTATTTAAGTTGTGTGTGTTCTTGTGTAAGGTTTTTTTAAATCCATATTGTAGTGATGAATAGTTTCAAGATTGTATCAACACCACCTTTAATCTTAGTAACTTCAAGTGTTTATAAGGGTTTATCTTTCTAGAATCTTGCACTATCATTTGTCATTAGAAGTAGTTTTTATTTAATCCGTTGTTGTGTATGTGGATATATTAGGCATTGTTTTCAACTAATTAGGAAGCATTCATGATTTACGTTACTTTTCTTAAATTGCAAGCTTTTATTCATAAGAAACCTCATTTGTGAGAGAATATTTTAGACCTTATGCTTTACCTCCAAGATTTGTTTTAGAAGATAGGCCAAGGTTTGTTTTCATTTAGATAAAACCCCATTGATGATTTTGTAAAGTGTGCATAACTATGAAATTTGTTCATAGCTTAGGGTTTAGTATTGTTTATTTTTCAAGGAGTTTTCCCTAATAATTTGAAGATAGGTTTATAATCATGTTTTATTTCATGTTGTAGTGTTTTAAAAGGGAAAAACTAAAACACTTACAACTTTTGAATGTGTTCAATTGCTCAAACAAGCTTGCATATGTAGCATGAGAAAATTGCAAGGGTCGGATTTGCTTTAAAAGGAAAAAAATCCACATTTATGTTGTATTTTTGCATCAACCCATAGGTTCTTTATGTATGGTGAATGCGTGAAAAACTTGTGAAGTATTTAGTGTGAGTCCACAAATAGACTCATGACTTGATGAGTTTCTTCTATAAGCTCATTGTTGAGTTGATTGGCCAACAAAAAGACTTCCAAGTTGCACAAATACTTGCAAAGTTTTGAATTTATGATTGGATAGGTCAAACCTATTTAGCTCTAATTGGACATATATTATCCACAATTACTTAATATTAAAGTAATGATAGTACAATTGGATCTAAGAAAACCTAATTAGTACTAATTAGAAGTGATGTTTAATTAGTAGTAATCAAAGTAAAGTAGGTGAATTTCAGTCTATATCATGTCATATTGAAAGTAATTTATCACAAACAAGTCAACAAGTGCTAATTAGGTACCACTAGGGTCAAAGAAGACTCAAGTGTTTTGAGCTATAAGTATATAACTAAAAATATCCTTTGTAATTCAACTTATATACCTCAACCTAGTATAACAAATCAAAAGAGAATCTCAAACAAAATCAACAAGGTGCAATAGCTTAAATGGTTACATCAACCTGCGTTCTGTTTCTATCCCATTTTCATGGTCAAAAAATTTAATACTATTGTTGTTGGATTGTGTCCCCTAAAATATATTTATACCACTTTTCACCATGTTTGTAGACATCACAATATTTTTTATATTCACTAATCAATATTAGGTTCCTAGAAACAACTATACATTGGTAAGAATCAAATCCTTCATCCAAAGAATCCAGTGTAGACAACTAATGTAACTAAATAAAAAATTACCACTAATTAGAAAGGGAGAGTTCAACTTTCAATATAAAGCAAAATATTTCAAGAGTTGAAACCACAAACTACAAAGGGAATTTTATATGCTAGAAAATCATTGAGAACAACTTTAGAGGTAAAATATTAGTCATAGATTTTGAAAGACCCCACTGGTAATCAATCTCATAACCTAAACAAAGATTTACACAAAGGCTATATAGATAATCAGATGCATTATCTCCTCCAAGATTTAGACAAGACCTTCACAAGTCCAACCTATAATCTAGTAAGGATCATTTACACACAATGGTAAATGCTTGCTCAAACACCAAACTCAAATTGGCATCTACGCAAGTTAGTATAGGAAGCTAAAAACCCAAAATAAATATTGAGAAGAAAGAAAATAGTCATCACAAAGAACACTCATTTTTGGTGGTTTTGAGAACAAAGCCATCAAATCCACCTAATACAATGCATTTCCATATTAAGTTACTAATATTGGAAAGGTATTTTCTTGAGAGTTGTATTTTGGTGATAATCTTAGGGAGTTTACCTTAATGTCCCATTTGCATTAATTCAACACCTATGGGATCAATGAGCTCATTTATATGCTTCTTGATGGGTAGTGGGTGCCTACTAGAGAAGTATATACTAGTTAAGGTTGGTTCTTTCTACTTTCCCTAATATTTTTTTCAGTTTTGGATCATTTCCTATATTTTAGGGGCATCCTAAATTTTAGGTCACTTGAAGTGGGACCCTTATGATTATTTTTCTCATGGGGGGATTTTTCTCAAGGAGACCTCTTTAATATTGGCATTATTAATACCCTTTGAGATTTTTTAAGTGTACATGTTCGTATAAGTGTGGTAGAGAAAACTATTTCATATTTCTTATGGGTTTTTGGAAGACCGTGTCATATAATCTATTATTGGATCTATGTATGAGTTCGCTGATAATAAAGCTTTATCTTGGGTCTTTTTAGTTAGTGGTTCTCAAGTTATGGTTTGTTTACTAATGAGAGATAAAGGTTTATTAACTACTTGGGCAATTTAATGTTATTGCACTAGATCCATGTGTACTTGATTATTAAGTGATATTGATCTCATATCAAATAAAAATAATATTTATTTTTGTAACTGAGGCTAGGGGTTTAGGTTTGGACCATTTTGGTGAATGAATAGAGATCAAACAACATTGAAGGAATCATTATATGAGTTTCATATTTTTTAATCCTAGAGAAGGTGGTTACATCAAGAAACATTCATCTAACCAATTTAGGGACAAAACCCCGGGATCAAAGATGAGAAGATGAAATATTTTTGGTTTCTTATGACATCTAAGGGCTGTATTGAGCTGAATTTTTTTTCTTTTCAATTGGTAGATTGATTTTTAGGGTTGTGAGTAACATTATACAACATCAATCAATATCTTGGAAATATCTTCCACCAAGTGCTTGAGAGTTCTAATTAGTTCCATATTATTATATTGATGTAATACAACTAGCTTACTATATTACTTACCTGATTGATACAAACCCAAGGTTATTATTGGGTTTATTTTGTGCAATGCATTATTATTTTCTTCTTGGCATCGTTCTATTTTAATTTTTTTTAAATAGATATCTAGGGCATAATAGTGCTATAAAAGTCGATACAATTTCCTACTAGCCTATGAACCATGGATAAACACGAGAAATCTAAGGGATGAGGAAATAACAAATCTCTTTAAAAATACCATAAAAGAGATTTAAAGGAGTCAAGAAATAATGAAAAACTTAATTACATAAATGTTACAACTTTAAAGTAACATGCATGTCATCATTCCTTTGAAAAAAATCAAACCCTGGTACATTTTAAAGAAAGGGAAGCTCAACTTCACATAGTTGACCAATGGTTTGTTAAATGGGTGGCATTCTAAAACTCATTAATCCCATGTTTATACAAAGGAAAATATATTAGAAAAGAGATAATTATTTCAAAGTAGTTAGAAACACTATTTTTGGAGTAACAAGATAAATTAGAAGACTTAAGGCTACAATAACTTTTGTCAATTTCTTGGAAATACTAAGAAATGCTTGTACCAAGTCAATGGAGCCAATGGTAGCAATCAATTTGATGACATGAGAAATTTTCAACATAAATTGAATAAACTTAGTACTACTTTTGATGACAATGACAAAATATCTACTTGGGTGTGATTGTAAAAGTTGCATACTTTACACTTATCCCTATGATGGAAGAGGATACCAAACAATTCACTTCATTGCATTTGGAGGGTGTTGCTTGTGATTCAAGGTGCCACAATTTGAGTACTCAAAGGCACAACCATGTATAGACACTTGATAAATTTAACCAAATATTTTTAGATTGCTTTGAGCATGAAGATGAGTACTCTAGGGAGCTTGCTAGAATCAAAAAATAAACTTTAGTGGAGTCATATGTTACTAAATTTCAATGAGTGGTGAGAATGGTACCCAATGTTTCATAAAATATAATTACTTTTCTCTTTATCGAGGTTTTATTTGAGCCCCTCAAAGATCTAATCAAGGCCTTTCCACTCTCATCACTATAATATGTTATTAAAAAGGCATTGACACTTGAGCCTTCTATCCTTATGAGCATATTTTTGTCTCAACATAGAGCACCTACTGTTAGGTAGTAGAAAGGGATTTTTTAGAAAGGAGAATAGCAACAGAATAATTTTAATTCACACCCTCAATGAGCTACAACTCCACCCACTGCACCTATAGTGGCTAAAAAGATTGATAAGAAAATCAAATATGAATTTTAAAGAAAAAAGTTGTGTTTT
>VDFB02163722.1:0-40184 GCA_007258455.2 Sequoia sempervirens
AACCATTTTAGGTACCCATTTACAATGCAAAAAATAAAATCTCTCGCAACCGGAGAAAAGGAGAAAAACCTTGTGGGAAAAATCCCTCTCAAAAAGAGAGAAAATAAAATAAAAATGATGCATGGATGGAGGAATCAATCACACCTCCAAGGATTAAATACATCATGTATATACAATAAATGCTCCCACCATAGGAAGGGAAAAAGGAGATATTATATCCCCCCCATAATGGAGAAGCTCCAATGCTAATGAAATGTGCCTAAAAAAAAAAGATGATCCAATGCCTACAAGAAACTCCTCTCCCCTTAGGAAGAAAAAAGTCCACCAGAAGAAGCCACTCCATGTCCAATTGAAAAGAGGAAGGAAGTTTCCAAATAGAACAATGCACCACATAATCATGATAAAAAATAACCAAGAAATGTGACAAATCAAGTGAAGGATCATCAATATCAATCTCTAAAGACAAACTAGATGTATCAACAACCATGCTGAAAATTTCATCAAAGAAGAGAGAAATCCCCTCAAGTATGTCTCCCAAATCTTTAAGATGAGACTCCACAAACAAATCTAAGATGCCTACAAAATACTCATCCAATAAAACAAGATCTGAAAAATAAAAAAATATCCTATTGTGTTGGAGAAACAACCTCTGAAGCAACAAGAGGAGAAGAATCAGTATGGGTCTGAAGAATTCCAAAGTTCAAGTGACCAATCTCTCTTGAGGAATTGTTTCCAACACTAGCAAGAGGGGTGCAAGGAGCATAATCATCATCATCAAAAAAATGAAAGAAGGCATAGAGATGAGACTCATGATCAACTTTACTAACAACAATGACTTTTCCAGTATCAGCCTATCGAATGAAAGAAAAATCTACAGTGAACTCTACAGTCTTCAGTACCTCACCATGAGTAATCTAATAGATGGACAATAGATTTGTGTGCAAATCAGGAATAAAGAATACATCTCTAAAACAACCATCACCAATCTCCACATTGCCTACCCTTGCAATATCCAAATGTTTACTATCTCTCAACAAAATATTGGAAGTATCAATAGGATGAAGACCCAAAAAAGGATAGGGAGAAAAAACCATGTGACAAGATGCTCCTAAATACAAAAACCATCTATCATGACCAGAATGAACTGTAGAAGTAACCAATGCATTTCCTTTACCCATGTAGTGTTTGTCTTCTTTACCACTTACAAATCCTACATTCCCTAACTATGTAGGATTGGATGATGATGCAAATGAAGATGGAGAGGTTGTAGATGAAGGATTCATATATGAGGGAAATGGAATATTGTTCTTTTGAAGAAGATGTGAAAGCTCATGAACCTTCTTCCTATAACAATGGTTTTCATCATGCCCTTTCTTCTTGCAATACACACAACTGAACTTCTCCTTCTTAGGCTTGTCCTCTTTTGAAGAGTTGGAGCACTCGTGGGACTCTATCTTAGCCTTAGGTTTTTTCTTCCCTTTACTCTAAGATCCTTGTGCAACTAATGCATGATTCATAAAGACCTGCTCTAATTTGAAAAGTTTGGCTTGCTCCCTTGTCAAATGGTCACATAAAGTCTCAAAAGAAGCCATTTGGAATGCATTGTCCAAGGCATCCATGGTGGAGTAGAAGGTAGAAGAAAAGACTCCAAATGGGCCTTTCATCTTAGACAAAATCAAAAAAATGTAATCCTTATCATTTTTTCTCTTCCCACATCATGCCAACTGCCACCTCATAGATTTGAACTTGACTAGAAAATCATCAATGGAAGGTAATGTATCAGGGGAAAAAGAAGTTAATTTTGCCTCGATTTGTAAGGCACAAAACTCAATGACCTGACCCAACAAGTTTTGTAATCTCTCCTTGGGTGTATCACACTCATTTATATGAAAAACGAGACTATCAAAAACATTGAATTTTATCAAACCCATAGCTTCATCACACTTGTTTCTATGGGAAAAAAATTCATATTCCCTGGTAAGAGTGGGTTGGTTATCACTCAGTGTGGACCAAAAACCCTTAGATTGGAGCAATCTATGCATTTTCATCTTCTAGGTATGGTAGTTATGGGGGGTTAACAATTCAATTGACTTAAGAGTAGCCATGACAACAAAAGGAAAACTTACACCAAACTGAAACCTCCAAAAAATATCAAATGCAACCTCTCAAAATTTATGTTTCCAATATCCAAAATATATTACTTAGGAAAAAGAAGACTGAATCTAAAATATTTGAGAAGAAAGTTAAACACCTTACTATCTCTTTGTAGCAAATTGCTACACCACGCAAAAACCAAATGAATGCACAAATCTCCACAATTTGACACCCTATGCTCAATCTGTGAGACTTGCTCCCAATTGCATTGAAATTTTATTTAAATAGAAAAAAGATCCTCCACTCTACCAATGTGGGATAATCTCTTTAGCAACAACTTCAAAGGAACATGGACCCACTTCATTGTGCAACTTGAACCCTAAATATTTTAGGGGAAACTATATAAATGTATAAAGTTTGATTAAAATGTATTGCTAGAGAAAGCGACAAGCCTCCTCTCTACAAAAAAATGCAAATCAAGCTTCTCCAGGAGAAAATCACTTTGCAACAAAATCATCAAAACATGGAACCAAAACCAGATCATAGCCTCTACTTTAATCACACCTTCTAAAGTGATTTGCAGCCTCCAAAGAGAAAATGCAAATGCCTTCAAACTATAAACACCCCTCTGAGGGATGAATTACGCCTGCAAAAAAAAAATAGAATAAAGAAAATAACCTCCTATCACAAATTCATTCCCAACAAACAATGCTAAATCGGGCAAAACACAAAAACATGCCTCAACTACAAAATATGCAAGAAAAAATGGCAACTTTGAAATTTGAAAATTTGAAAATGTCGAAACAACTACAACAAATAAACGATCTCAAAAATTTATGATGAAAACTCTCAAAAGGAAGGAGGGCAGAATGGTTGGCTCTGATACCATGTTGTTATCAACCACTAAGCTCAAAATCACCATCTGCAACAAAATAGCTTCACAATGTATGATATAAACACACGCTATTTCACCAAAAGTGAATGTAAATTGAGATGCTAAAAATACATATTGTACAGGATTTTAAATTCGTGAAAATATCAAATGGGTGAGAAAACTACCCTACGGGAAAAAACCACCAGGAGTTATCTACCCTAAGATAAACTTAATACACTAACATGATCTAGGTAATACTACCAAAAAGTAATAAATTGAAGATCTTTGAGAAAATGTAGATGATGGCTGCAAGGTTGGAAAATGATAAAAAGAGGAAAATAGAATTGAAAGATAAAATATTTCAATTACAAAATTTCATTAAAATCCTTGTAGTTTTAAGGCAAATAGTTAAAGAAATTCCACTCAAATTTTCCTTCATCTCTCAAGAACAAATATTTGAGATGGATAATAAGAAGCATGAGCCTAATGTAATGGAGAAGAATTAATAAATTATTGTCCAAAGGAGAATATATTGATATGTTAGCAAATGGTGAACACCCTTTTGAAGATTTTCACTCTTTAGGGTTTGGCACCTTTCTTCATTTATCATCAAGAAATATAGATGGAAATGGAATGATTGTGGGGGTTTGATGGACTTGGACAAGATATGTAATTAACTTAAAACCTAAAAGGTGAGTCAACTAGCCCTTGACCAAATCTAGGATGAATTTAGGGATGAAGTGCAATGCACAAAATAGGTCAATGATGCAAATTACTATCCTAATGCCAGTACAAAAATCACAAAACAAAACACTATGCACCTATAGTATAAATTTGAGCCTACTTTTGGAGGACTGATGCAATACCAACTATCAACAACATCTATTCAACATGGAAACTTCTGTCCCAAACACTTTTTGGAGAAGATCAAATTGAACAAGCAACAAATCCACTATACTAATTTTCACCAAATTATACACAATTCCACTTGATTCTTCATTCTACAAAGCTTCAAGACAACAAGTCAGTATTCCAATTTCACCAAAACCATAATCTAAACCTATATCAACATCACATTGACACAAAAACCTGATTAGAATCTCTGAAACAATCCATTCTTTCATTATTCACTAAGGCATTCTTCTTTCCACATTGTTTCCCAAGACCCAAAGACAACCATTCACTTATTCTTGATTCAATCCTTTAACTAGACTTTGAAACATCCTTAACAACTTCCTTAGATTAGCTTCATATCATAAATATCTTTTCCATTTTACTATTTCACAATTACACCCTTACTAGTAGTTAATACACCAAATTGTACATTAGTTAAACATTGCCCAAAGCATCAAATTCAACAAGTTTTACCACTAGACTCCTCCTCAATCCTTTAGTACATTTTTAATGTTGGAATCAAGGAACACTGAGAGGGGGGGTGAATCAATGTTCCACAATATTTTGAATTTTGATCTAGACCTTAAACTATCAACAACAATATTTAAACTTCAATATGGATCATAAACCATTCACAACATTTAAATTGAAATAAACATGTAAGCACATTAAAGAAACAATCAAAGCACCATATCACCAAGATTTTTATGTGGAAACCCTATTAGGGGAAAAACCACAGTGGAGATTAATCGACAATGTATACTCTATTAAAAGTATGAAGAAAAAGGGAATGCACATGCAATCAGGAACACTTCCTAGAGCTCATTGCTCAAAATAAGGAAGGCTCACTGCCTTACAAAATGTTTGTGATTACAAAAAAATATTGAACTGAGAAGACATCATCTAAAAATGTCTGGATTCAGTTTCGATGAAGCACATAAATCAAATTTTGGACCTTCTATCTAATTTTGCACTTCCCTCTACTCTGTCTTAATTCACTTCACAACATCCTCTTAAGAAAAATTCACTTAGTTGATCTTTTGATATTCGCACACACAACTGCTCTCTATGCACAAAATTACACACACATCATGTACACAAAATGAATTTCCCGAACTTGCATATATATCCGCTAGCAAGAATTCAACCGTTATATGTCGGCTTCAAATAAAATACAACATATTCTCCATATGTCAGCTTAGATCATGAACAATTTATGATGCACACACACACAAGTCGGCCAAACCATAGTTGGGACCCAAAATAAAATAACCAACATAAGAACCAATTAAACAATTACTCCTTCTACATCCACAACATTCTACATTCACTAGGTTGGCCACAAAGAGTTAATAAATAGAAAAACATCCTATCAAATCTTCTAACTCATACACCGATTAATGCAATACCACAAAACTTAACAATAAGATAACATATATGCTTAACAACCTATCCCAGGGATCCACAACTCAAACTGATAATCCTTTGAAGTATACAAATCGACTAACTGACTGGATACACTGTTCTTCATGCTTTCTACCGGTAACACATTTTTCTCAACTTTTCTTGTTGGTATGACCAGATTTTGATCTACGGACCACAATAATGAATCCAGTTGCCATCAATGACAACACCAAAAGCCATATGCCAACAATCTCCCCCTTTGGCATTGATGGCAACACTTAGTGAAAAATGACTAAGTGTCAGAACCAAAATTCAAAACTTCAAAACACAACAAAGCACTACTACCCCTTAGAATGTCAAGGAATTTTTCACTGCATTCTCTCCCCCTTTGTTGATGCAAAAAATTAATCAAAATTTGAAAAAAAATTACAACTACTGCACAAATTAGAAAATTATTTTATACTTATCTTTCATCTCTAGAAGAAATTTCTTCCAAGCATCTACTTCAATCCCAATAATTATTATCAAACTGTTGTTTTCTGATGTCCTGTTGATGATCTAGATAAGGGATTCCAGAATTGCAATCACTTCTTCCAACTTCTCTCCTCTCCTCAGGATCTCAATTAGCTACTCCAATCTGCATTTAGTTAGATCCTTCACTTTCCAAAAAGTATCCATAAGAGTGTTTCTAGAAAAGTGAACCTTTGCATGCTCAACCTACAACTCATGAATCCTTTTCTTTACTATACCTTCCTAGTGCCGAAACATGTTATAATCTTGACCAATTTTGTTCAACTCACTTTCAATCTGCTCCAGCTTGTCTTTGTATTTACCAACCACATGAGGCCACTGAAGACAATAATTATAGATGTTATTTGTTGAGTTTATGCACTACCTCAACACATTCATTTTCCTTTTCAATTTTGTAAGAGATAGCCTGAACTGATCCTTCAAATGAAGAATTATTTCTTCCCCTTTCCTGTCTTGAGGCTCAAAGGCCATAGCCTTCCTGATACATTCAATCATTTCTTCTGGAAGTACATTCTACAAAATTTCCAATTCAATGTTATTGTGCACAAAATAACTTCCTAGAATGCTCTCAATCAGGTCTTGCTCATATGAGGGTCCATCTAACCATATGTCAGCAATCTTCTGCATTTCATCTTCCTCCTGAACAATTTGCAGTATCTTTGGTTTGAATAAAGCACCTTCTTCATCGCTTCCTTATGCTATTATTACATCTAATTCAACTGATTTTGGTTCATCTCTTGGAGTGTATTCACCAGAATCTTCATTTGGTATATCCAAAATTATCTGTTCTTTGCCTTTTCCTTCAGATTTTGGAGACTTGTGTGTCGGAGGAGTGTCATCAGCAAACTCTAGAGCTCTTTTATGCTTCCTTTCCACCTTGCTAGAAGAGGGCCCAACTTCAACTGCTTTTACTAGAAGGGAGATGCCAACTATTCGAAACTTTCCCAACAACTCTCTAAAGAAATTTTAATAAACTTTTTCACAATTTTCTAGAGCATTAGAATGTTAAAAAATTTGCTTACAAACTGATTCATTTTCCCTCATACCACATTATCATGCTGAGGCAAGCAATTGAGAAAGTACATCATGATACATATGATCAAAGTACCAAACCTGAAGGAGTAATTTGCATCCTTTGTTAATTGAACATTTTCCATCAATTGTTCTTTTAGCAAACTGCATAGGTCAAAGTTTTGATCCTCCATTATCATTTTATGAGAAATGTAAGCTGTGCCTACCAAGGTTGATCCTTCCCTTTTTCTAAAGAAAATTTTGTATGAAATTCCTTGTGTAATGTACCTCATTATTGGATCTTTGATCGTTGAAATTATTAGAGCCCTTTGATCTCCTGTTACTCCAGTTAGGGTTTTGACTTCAATGTTTTGAATCAACTTCTTTTTTAGAATATCCCCGACGTTGCATAATCTAGTTAAATTTTTATCACCTCTTTTGAAATGAGATAGGGTTTATCTAGAGTGAGAGTGTCCTCATTCAATCTGTTCAAGATAAACCTAAACACTTCTGCATTGTCAACATAAGGAAATTTATTCCAAATGTCCAAACTTCTATGTTTCACACCTTCAAGCCACTTCAATTCATCATCCAACAACATATTTCTTACATCCTTGATCTTCCTACTACTATATTTATCCAAATTCACTATTCCTTTGATTTTCTTCATTTTACTTTTCATACTGAACAAGGTTTTTCTACTAAGCACAAAATTAGAAATTCTACGAGCAACTAAAATACCTAATGAATTTGTTGCCAAATTGACTTGAATCCTTTGAAATTTTGTTGCAAAGGCTCTCCTTCTATTCTTCCTCAATGCAAGGTGATAAATGATGGTTCCAAATACCCTTTTATAACTTGTGCACCTAACCCTTTTGGCTGCATTAAATATTTTTCCCCAGGAGTTTTGGTTACTTTGCTTTCTCAAACAACAAGAGAAGAATTCATCTGCAGACCTTCTAGATCTTGAATTCCTGAACAAATGATCATTGACACATTTGAATCCTGATGGCACAACTACTAAAAATTTCCTACATTTTGGTGCCAATTACTGATAGGGGGACAAAGGATTTTCTTGAAAAACTCCCCCTAGGCTAATTGCCTAAGATCAATTTCTAGAGGAATTACCGGAGGCAGCTTCCACTATGGGCTTATCAGATTCACTCTTCTTTATCCAAGTTTTCTTCATCTGATCTCTTATCTCTTCCACAATCACTTTTCCTTTTCCTTTTTCATCTTTCTATGAAATTCTTCCTTTGTATACCAGACCTCTTCTATCCATGTTTCTATTCCTACAGAATCTTGCAATGTGACCAAATCTATTGCAATTGTAACACACCAGATTTCATTTTCTAGACCATTCATTCCATTGATTTCCTCTTGATCTGCATTGATTAGTAACATGCCCAAATCTTCCACAGGTGTAGCATTTGACATTCCTTACACTAACAGACATATTGTTGAGATTATGGATGCACACGTTCCCTGAAGTTGCAGTCTTCAATGGAGGACCTTTGCCAGGAAAGATGATCAACCAAAAAGAAAGTGTTGCAACTAGGCATGCACAATAGAGATTCTATTGATATGATTAATTGATATGATATTGATATGTTACAAATGAACAAGTTGCCTGATTATATAGGAAAGAGAGAAAACCTAAGATGCATGAGATGTTGCCATGTGTCTTGATCTAACAACATGTGACAACATGTGAACCCTATCTATAAAATTTTTAAATGTTGAGATAAGTTCTAGAAGGACAACTCATCTTCTAGAAGGAATCTTATCCCATAAACAAGGAAGGGAATATTATCCCATTTATTAAATGATTTATTAAAATCTAACCTAGGACTAAATGATGCATGACCTAAGTTAACTTATGCTAGTGTAATAATTAAATTAATTACACTAACACCCCCATGAGTTCAACTTAGGGAGGAAAATGCAATGATTATGCAGAGATGATGATTGATGATGGGTCCTGACTACGAGGCCATGTTAGGTACCCATGTACATGAAGATGCAAAAAATCTCCCACAACCAGAGAAAGGGGGAAAACCTAGTGGGAACAAAACCCCTCTCCAAAAAGGAGATGAAAAAGAAAAAATGTGAGATAGGATGGGAAGGATGGAGTTCTCCCAAATACCCCCCAAGTACACCATCCAACACATGGATACAATACAATATCCCCCCATAGGTAGGAAATAGAGAGATTGTATAGCCCCCCCAGAAGATGTGCCCCCCCAGAAGATGTGATCACCTGCAAAAATGGTAAGTGTATGAAGAGAGAACATGATCCAATGTCGACAAACAACTTGTCTCCCTTTTGGAAGAAACAAAACCAAGTGCAAGTGCAGAGATGCTTCCCATTCTGGATAGGAATTAAAGGAAGGAAGGATTAAGGTGGATGATGATGTCTCTGAACTCTGCTCATGTGTCTCCTTTCTTGATGATGAAGATTCCATAATCAATGAAGAGGGTGACAAACCAAGATAATGCAGAAACTAATGTTGAACAATATCCAAAGATAGTGTAATGGATATGATGAATGTGATTGAGACTTGATAGCCCCCATTAAATGAAGTGTCCTCAAAACCACTAAAAGAAGTCTGAAGAAAACAATGTGTCCAAACCACAAGTCTCCCACTAGGAAGAAACAAATCCAATGGTGGATGTTGAAGATACCTCAAATATTGAATGGAATGATAGAGAAGAAGTTTCAGATAAGAAATCTATGAAGAGAAACCAAGTACCTCCAAGATAGTCTCAAGATCCCCAATCAAGGTTGAGACAAAAGGATGAGGACACTCAAGAGAACTCTCCAAAGTGTGATCTGAATAGAGGAGTGATATCCCTTCAAGAATTTCCTCCAAACTTGTAGAAGTAGCCAAGTCAGTGATACCTGAAACAAAGCCAACCTGTGATGCCAAGTCTAGAAAATTGAATGTGTCATGATGAATGATGATAGTGGAAGCCTCAATTAATGAATTTGGACAAGGAATCACTAAATGTGAAGGGATACCAACTGTCTCTGATGGAGAAGATGCACCTAAAGGAACTTTGTCAACCTCTTCAGAAGATTCAAGGAAATCAACTCCTTGCACAACAATATCATCATGGGGTACTTGATTTGAAGAATGACATTATGAATCATGACCATCGGGAAATGGTGGAGTATTTGAATCTCCATATAGCTCCCAAAGCTTAGTCCAAATGATGTGAGGTCAATCACAATGATCAATATAATTCAAAACATCACAATCAACTTGCATAGCAATGATCTCCAAGATAGTGTATCTGCTGCAAATCTAAGAAAATTCATGAATACCTTCACTTGGATGGGGAACTATACCATACAAATGAGGCAACAAATCAAGTGATTGGAGATGGTGGTTGATCCCATATTGACATTTTTTATAGTTACCCTTGTGCAACATAACCAAAGAAGGAGAGTAATATACAAACCGCATAATGAACTTTCTCCAAAAAATACAAAGACAAATGACCTCCAACAAAAAATAGAAGCTTCCAAATAGATATGCAACTGAGAATATGCCTTTGAAATCAATAAATTATTCTTCAAGTGTCAGGATGTCCTAGGAATTAGGAAAATGCACCAAATTGCAAAAAAACAATAGAAGATACCTAGAGTTCAAACCCAAGAAAGTGAGTGGACTGATGAAAAAAAGAACTGAAATATCTCTCGAATGCTACTGGAATTTTTGGATTTCGACAATTTGATGTGAAGATATTAGTTGTTAAGTCCAAAGTGGAGGGTTGAATTTAGTTGACTCCAAATAATTTTGCAAGAAAAATTTCATAGAATGGATGTCACCATTGGAAAGTAGACTGAATTACCTTTCTGACGGTATCTCATTTGTCAATTTTTGACACCGTGGGTGAAAGTTATGATAAAACAAAAAAAAGGACTATATGAGGCACTTAGCAGGCTAACAAGGGTCAAAATTTAAGCCCCCTAGGCACTAGCACTTAGTCTCCAATATGACTACAGTGAAAACATAGGAAAAAAGAAGGTGCCACCAGAAGTGGTGGCAGGGTGGCAGAACTTGGTGGCGCCACTGGATGAGCTCCGTCGGCGTTGGCATTGGCCGACAGTGTATAGTGATGGCCGACATCGATGAGCACAACACCTAGTGATGAAAAGAAAGCACAACAGATAGGGATGACTAGTCGGCAATGGTCAGCGATAGGAGGGAGCTTGGGCCGGTGAACGAAGATGGCCGATGATGTGACACACCCCCTAGTACTCTGTAACCCTTTGATGGCTCCCAGGTTAATGAATCCAATTTTGATGAATGGGTAGGCAATCCTAGGGTTTTGAGGCCTTCTGAAGACAATGGCAAGCTTGGATCTGACTCTATCTACTTCAGAAATCAGCTTGGTCCCCAGGTGGAATCAAGAAGCTTGCAATGGAAACCCAAGCCTGTGAAGAATCTCGCACACCAACTTTCTTGATCAAGGATTGGCGTTTCACTAGACAAGCTCTA
The DNA here is from genome assembly GCA_007258455.2 of Sequoia sempervirens. Taxonomy (NCBI): domain Eukaryota; kingdom Viridiplantae; phylum Streptophyta; class Pinopsida; order Cupressales; family Cupressaceae; genus Sequoia; species Sequoia sempervirens. Next base: position 11,317 of record VDFB02163722.1, read on the forward strand.
ATACCATGTTGAGATTATGGATGCACAGGGTCCCTAAAGCTACAGTCTTCAATGGAGGACCTTTTCCAAGAAAGATGATTGACCACAAAGAAAGTGTTGCAACTAGGCATGCACAATAGAGATTCTATTAATATGATTAATTGATATGATATTGATATGTTACAAATGAACAAGTTGCCTGATTATATAGGCAAGAGAGAAAACCTAAGATGCATGAGATGTTGCCATCTATCTTGAACTAACAAATGTGAACCCTATCTAGAAAATTATTAAATGTTGAGATAAGTTCTAGAAGGACAACTCATCTTCTAGAAGGAATCTTATCCCACAAACAAGAAAGGGAATATTATCCCATTTATTAAATGATTTATTAAAATCTAACCTAGGACTAAATGATGCATGACCTAAGTTAACTTATGCTAGTGTAATAATTAAATTAATTACACTAACACATACTTTTGCATTCAATTGACTTATGGCCAAACTTATTGCAACTAAAACACTGATCGGGAAATGATGGACTGTTTGAATTTATTTTACTTCTACACTAAGAAGCCCTATGACCAAATTTATTAAAAGAAAAGCAGTAACCATTAAAATTTTGAGCATTGGGTTGTCTTACCAGATATCTTCTGCCTTTGTTCATATGATTTCTTTGTCTAGGATCCTTGAGTTCAGATCCGTAGCTTTCTTCATTCTCATATCCAAGACCTCGCTTATCATTTGCATCCTTTTGTCCTTTAGTCAGCTCATCAAGCTTAGCAGAACTGATCCTAAACTTTTCCTTGTATTCATTTGCAGTAGTGAGTTCATCTTTGAGAATAACTATTTGTCTTTCAAGCTCTTGTTCATTATTTCTGAATTTTTACAGTTCAATTTCCAGTTGAATGAATCCACTATTAACTATGTTGCATTCTTCAAATTTTTCTCTTAAAGACTGGGCTAGATTTTCCTCATTCTTCTTCCTTTCTTTGATTTCCTTAGCTTCATCGCCACAGATTCCATCTCAAGCTTTAGAGTAGCATTGTCCCTAGCAAGCTTTCCACATTCTTCAAATATTTCTTTTAGGGTCTGATTTAGGTGAACATCTTCCAAGCTTTTATTCTCTTTTTGCTTCAGCAGATCACAAAATTCCTTCCTCTTTTCTCTTGACTCATTGATTTTATCCTTCAATGATTGAATGAATTTTTTGGCATCCGTAAGATTTTCTTTTAATTCCATGACTTCTTCTTTAGACTAATCAAGATCATCAAGTGCCACCATAAGTTGTTGTTGAAGACCACCAGAGTCCATTGTATTTCAAGATCCACCTCAAGCTATTAAAATTTCTGAAGAGAAACCTGCTCTAATACCAATTGTTGGACTCAAGGAACACTGAGAAGGGGGGGTGAATCAATGTTCCACAATATTTTGAATTTTGATCCAGACCTTAAACTATCAATAGCAATATTTAAACTTCAATATGGATCATAAACCATTCACAACATTTAAACTGAAATAAACATGTAAGCACATTAAAGAAACAATCAAAGCACCATAACACCAAGATTTTTACGTGGAAACCATGTTAGGGGAAAAACCACAGTGTAGATTAATCCAAAATGTATACTCTATTAAAAGTATGAAGAAAAAGGGAATGCACATGCATTTAGGCACACTACCTAGAGCTCACTACTCAAAATAAGGAAGGCTCACTGCCTTAAAAAAAAATTGTGATTACAAAAAAAGATTGAACTAAGAAGATAGCATCTACAAATTCCTGGATTTAGTTCCAGTGAAGCACATAAATCAAATTTTGGACCTTTTATCCAATTCTGCACTTCACTCTGCTTTGTCTTAATTCACTCCACAAAATCCTCTTAAGCAAAATTCACTCAATTGATATTTTGATATTCGCACACACAACTTCTCTCTATGCACACAGTTACACACACATCATGTACACAAAATGAATTTCCCAAACTCGCATATATATCCTCTAGCAAGAATTCAACCATTATATGCCAGCTTCAAATAAAATACAAAATATTCTCCATATGTTGGATCATATCATGAACAATTTATGATGTGCACCAACACAAGTTAGCCAAATCATAGCTAGGACCCAAAAAAAAATAACCAACACAAGAAACAATTTAACAATTACTCCTTATACATCCATGACACAGTACATTCACTAGGTCGGCCACAAAGAGTTAATAAATAGAAAAACATCCTTTTGGATCTTCTAACTCATACACCGATTAATGCAATACCACAAAACTTAATAATAAGATAACATATATGCTTAACAACTTATCTTGGGGATCCACAACTCAAAATAATGATCCAATGAAGCATACAGATTGACTAACTAACCGGATACCCTATTCTTTGTGCTTTCTGTTCGCAACACACTGTTCTCAACTTTGCCTGCCGGTATGACCAGATTTTGATCTGCAGACCACAATAATGGCTCTAGTTGCCATCAATGACAACACCAAAAGCCATATGTCAACAATCTCCCCAAGCCATATTCCAACATTTAACACCTTTACTCTATTAGATTCTAGACAGATTTAATCATCCAAACCACTATTCCATCAGTAACACAGTTTCAAGCATTCAATCACCAATCTTCTAGTAGCAGAGCAACATCACAAAAGTGAGTATATTAAGATATATTTATAGAAAATCCTTAAGAAATTTATTGTTCAAGGGACCCATTACAGCCAATAATAACATACTTCAAAGACACTAGCACTTATTTTAGAAAATATTTGAAAACCAATAGGCTATCCATATGAAACTACACCCAGTTAGCCCAAATTTACACATGAAGTGGTCTTTAATCTTCACAAATACATGAAATTTCCTCAAAAAGTATTTCATCCACTCACAAAACTTAAGTTTCATCAATTTTTAGAGGCTGAAAATCTCAAATAGATGTTATTCCACAAAACCCTTAATTCTAGGCTTTTCAACACAAAATATATGAGGGTTTATTGAAAGTGTATGTTGCAAACCTTAAAAATACCTGCCACCTCCTAAAACATGGTTTATTATGTCTTCCCAAGCTTATCTTTCCAACACCAAGGATGTATACATGTTGGTTCTCCATTATCATACTTGTATTCATCAACTTCAAGGAAGAAATCACAAAAATTCAGTCAAGAGCAACATCAAAACTTTGCAAATATGATTTTCCCTATGCTGCCAATACACACAAATTAACTCACACTTTTTATTATTCCATTCCACCAATGCACTAAGCCTCCATTGGTGGAATGGTGGCTTTTAAACTCCTTAGACCCTCAAACCCTTGAATGAAGGGTTACTAACTATTCTCTGTAAAAAGACTTAAGCAGAACAGAAACTCAATAAGATTCCTCTAAAATAAGTTTAAATAGAATGCTAAACCACCAAACTACCATAGATAATAAAATTCAAGGCCTTATAGTGTAGAACAGGTTGTACAAAGACTTGAATTTATCAAAGCAAACGTTGTTTTGACAAAACAAGGCTCTTTTTATTCAAAATGATTTCAAAAATTACAAAGTCTCATCTCTCCCTTACCTTTTCATGCTTTGTAAAGATGATTACAATAGTTATACAACTGCCTTTTCAGTTTCCAATTGACCAAAACCTTTCAATTTCCTAATTTTTCCCAATTTTGCTCTTTTTTTCATTATTGACAACTTTCACATTCTTAGCAATATTTTTCCAAATTACATAATAAACCTCCTAAAGACCTATTTGACACTTCAAATACACCATTTATGACCTTTTACAATGTTTTACAATGAAAAATGGAAATTTTGCAATTCTTTTTCCTTTTGAATATTTTGAGGACAAGGTGCTCCTGCACCAAGGACTAATTCACCATAGGGTTTATGTGTCTTTGTAGAGATATATTAGATATATTTTCGTAGCCCTTTGATGCTAGATTAGAGCTTTTCATTTTCACTTGCAAATTTATCAGATCACTATTAGATAATTCTTTAAGTGAGTTTTTGTGAGTTGTCAAGAGGAAGGGTTTTGAATGTAATAATGGATGATTAATCTTAGCACTTCCTCCAATCTCCTTAAAACCTAAAACTCTCACATTCAATGAGAGAGAAATGGTTGTAAGATTTAGGGTATTTCCATGGTCAAACACCATGTTAGTATTTACACATTCACAATGACAATTACAATGATAAAAGGATAAATGATAGGAAGGAATGACGAGTCAAAAAAGTACTACAAATCACCACCCTTCAATGGATTCCTTGAAGGAATGAAGTCATACAAATCTCCTCAAGGTCTTGGATCTTGCTTGCTTGAATTTCTTGGAGACCTACAAAAGGGTTAGCCTTCACAAATGATGATATCATAAACACACATATGATTTGACATGATGCTTGGATCTTGAATTACCGCAATAATGTTCACAAATCTATCCTTGAATTCTCTTGAATTTCTCTTGACAATAATAATTTCTCTTAGTTTTCTAGATGATCCTTTGTTCGATTTGAAATGATGCAATAACTAGGTATTTATATGCAATTATTCTAATTTCCCACAAATTGAATCTTGATAGCTGACATTGGAAAGCTGAATTACAAATGATAAAGTTTTGATACCTATATATTCTAATTTGGAGTTAGCCAAAATAGGAGGACTAATTCGTACTAGGGTGTATGTGTCCCAACCATTTTTTTCAAAAATGTAGGTGTCAAGGGAAAAGTATTAGATAAATTAATTTGTTTTATACTTTCAATTTTTTGGTAATTGTATAAATGAGTCATGGAATGCATAATTTAGGAAATTAGGTGTTCAATTAGGTCCAATAATTTAAGGGGGGGAAAACATAGTGTGAAATTTTCAAGAGTCACAATTTACGATGCTACAAACACACTAAAATTGGCCAATACAAATTGGGATGACATGCTAAATTGGAAAGAGAAGGTAATTAAATTGAGGGATGAGTGCTAAGAAAGGTTGGAATAGAGTGATGTATAACTATCCACAATGCAAACCATGGAAAAGCTAAATGATGGTTTATCAATACAGTAAAGGATAGTAACAACTAAAAAGATATCACAAATAAAGATATAGATAAAAGAACTGAGGTCTAAAAGAGACTTGATTCGATAGTGTAAAGATAAAATGGAAAATATTAGGAAGAATATTATGGATTTAATATTTGAGGATGTTTCTCTAGTAGAGGATCTGATAGGTCATATTTGTGATCATGTTGTGGCGTATGATGAAGAAATGGTATTGAAAGAATTTAACTATAATTTTGAAGGTGCTATTAAAAATCAAGTTGCTATTTTTAGTGAGGAAAAAATTGATCAGATGATGCAGAAGAACATGCACATGAAGGAATATCATAAGAAAGAAATATTAAGAAAAGATAAATTACTCTTGGTAGTGAACAACTTTTATCAAATAATTTAGAAATAACTTCTTGAAATAACTTTTTATCTTGTCAAATAAGTAATAAACTTGATGAAATCAGTCATGATACCTTTTGAAACATTAATATGTTAAGTTCATGTGATTAAATAGCCTACATAAATCCCTTTGTGAGTAACGACAAAATACAATGAACCATGAGTGAACCTAGTGCATCAAGACTTGACAATCAAAGCCTTGACACTTTTGTAACAGCCCCAGTTGTCTACACAATAAAATTCCAAAATTTTCACATTAAGTGAATGATCCATGATGCCATAACATAGCAATAATTTTTTTTCTTTCCATAATGAAAATTACACGCACATTTAAAATAACACTATTTCCAAACTTCTATTGCATTCCATTGTAATTTCACAATTCTTTCCAAAAAAATAGATTTCATATAGAGTAAAATCAAGTTTATCATTCAAGATTATATCCTTCCATATAAATGGGTACAAGATACATGCATATCTCTTCTAAGCTTCATATGACAATAGATACACAAATTGGTCCTGATGTGGCCACATTGTTGTATACATCTTAGATGTACCCACTCCCTAGTGTATACACTCTAGTTGTCCCCAATACTAGCACAAACATCTGCAAACCCCAATCACCATCTGATGAGGAGAAGCATCACTTTAGTAGTTTTCTACCAACCAAAAATTCAAATGTGATCCTCTGTACATCTCTCATTTGATAGATGGCCCTACCCTTAGATGAAGTGATTGGTTGGTAAACCCCGTAGTAATAGCCTATTTGATCTTATTGTTGTGTACCGCAAACCAGAACCCAATCATATGGTCATTGCCCCTACAAGTATTAAAATCCTCAACTAGAATGCATATAAGGAACATAGTGAACTGACAGTGTAAACAACAGCTACTTACACCACTTTGGCCAAGGTATTGTCACCTAATACTTTGAGCGACAATCTTCCTATTCACATTCACTTCTTTAGCTCAATTTAGATTATGACCATTCATATACTATGCTTTGGTAATAATTTCCTTCCATATATAATCCGTTACCTTAGAAATAACCTATTCCTTTTTTCACAAAATATAATGGTATCTTTACCAACAAATCCTAATCAAAATTTACACCCCCCTTTCAATGGATATTCCAATCCCACCTATATAACATATGAGCTTTTCTAGTCTATAAATTAACTTGCATAAACAAGCTATTATCTTCAAAAGACAATCCAGTCCCAAGTATAACTTTATAATCTAAAGTATAGCTACATAAGCTTCATCTAATAATAGACTAAATATTATAAATAACTGACTCCATTCAATAATATATCACATTAATAAGTGGTTCTTATCAATATTATAGCCACATCAATGAATGACCTCAATCAAAGAATAATCATATCAATAGATGATTCCATTTGAGAGCGTAATTTCCTTAGTAAAAAGAGTGATTCAAAAGAGTAGAATATTGTCAACAATATGACTTCATATCGAGTGTGTAAGTAACCAATTAAGTACCAAATCTAACTCACCAAGTAATCCCACCTATATCTCTAAACATATAGTATCTCATAAACTCAAGTGATCTACTTAACCACATAGGTGAGTCTCAACCTTAGTATACTCTAATTCTGCATATAATCTATAATCAACAACCAGTCTGATTGTTTAGGTTAATCTAAACCTAAGTAAAAGCTCAACTACATAATCCATCAATTTAGGTTATTCTCAACCTATTGGTTCCAATGGTAATCAAGTATATACTCCAACTTAATGGTTAATTCTTAACCTAGGGTTTCAATCATTAAATAAATGTACTTCTAGACCCCCATAGGTTACTCTCCTTAATGTGGAGTATATAATGACACTCATGAGGAAATAATAGCTACATGATTCTTTTCCTTCCATAAAGAAAATATATGATTTATCTATTCAAGAAATCTAATGTGATTCCCAAGCAAATAATCAAGACATTCAATATTTAAACATATATAAATGATATTATATATATATATATTTAAAAATATTATATATATTATTTATCGACTATCATTTATTTAGTAGAAGCCAAGTTATATAGGCTGATTATATTCAATAATGACCATGATATTGGAGGGTGATAATTGTCAATAATGACTATGTTTTAAGAAGTTATATGAAAGGTGCTTATGACTATTATGTGAAACTGATTATCACTCAAACTGTCACATGATATAAGACATTTGTATTGCATTTGATGTTGGTGTCATGTGTTGATATTAAGCATGGAATTGGCCGACGTATTTGATAAGATTAACCTTGACTTATTATACATATCTGCCAATGACTTTTTCAAACATATTTAATTCCTTAGTCGACTCATCCTCAAACCAAATCGATGGATGCTTGTTGTTATGAATTAGTAATTGACTGTTTCTTTTGGAAAGGAAACCGCACCAAACAAGAAAAAGAGAGGATGGATTTTTTGCCACCTCTAAAACCAAGTTGGTGTATATTTCTATTTCTTGAGACAATTCAAATTGAGCAAACACAGATTGAATAATTCTTTTAATTGTTGTCAATACTGCAAGTCAATTTGTAGGTTATTTTTTTGAGTATGACCTTAGGAAGCCACCACCTTTTTGTTGAGTTTCATATGTTGCTTTGCATAGAGATTTTTGTCCATTAAAATGCCTAAAATATAGGCTATGAGGTTACTAGGCTGCTCTATAAATAGTTGATCCATTTCATTAGAAGGGACAAATTCTTCCATAAGATTTTGCATCTTTTGCAATTCCTTATTTTGTATCATTTCTAGCCATACTCTATTTTACATTGTGAGAGAGAAAGGGAGTGAGTTCTATTTAGTTTGTGATGAATTTTTTGAGAGGAGTAAGCTATCAACGTAAGAGATAGAGTTTATTTGTGACATTCTTGAAAAGTTGTTTATCAAGTTTTCTACTGCTGCAGAGGGTTGCATTGCTATCATTTATTTGGATAAGTGATAATAGGAATAATGATCTCTTCTTCTTTTTTATTTACTTATGAATGATATGTTTTCAATGATTTCTTGAGTTGTCTTTTCCAGTGTGTGCATTAGAGATATTATAGTGTCTTTGAAAATGAAATTGAAGCTTTTTATGTTGTTTTTATGTTGTGCTTGTAAGTACTCCATAATAGGAGTTTGGTGTATATCATGGGTATTATATACTAGGAATGATTGAACATAAGAGGCACTTGTGATACACATAGCTAAGTTATTGATTTAACTAGGAAAGCTTGTGTTTACGTCTAGGATAGTTAATCTAGTATGTGAGGTAGCTTGTGTACTTACTTGTTAAGTAGGTTCATTCCATGTAGATTGAAATGATGATAGGTTAATCTAGGGTGACAAAATATCCATTGAAGGAAATTCCTATTCATAGTTTAAGATATCCTTAAGAAAAATCGACCCTGAGTAGTGTATGTGATAGATGACTCTCAATAGGAATACTAAATGTAACACTTTGGCCAAAGTAGTGTGAATTTAAGAGACTCCACTCTAGATTGTGTGACTATTGAGACTACACTATTAGTTCACTATGATCTAGTATTACATGCTAGTTTGAGATTATGGGATTACAAGTTCTAGTTATGTAGGACACAACACTATGCCCAGTTGGTTGTCATTATTGATTACTCTACCAATATCTTCATGAAATGGATGGGTTGTCTATCGAATGATATATGTGTGGGGGACCGCATTAAGATTTTTTGGTTGGCAGAAAAGAACTTGTGTGATGCTTCTTCTCCTCAACAGGTGATAGAAGAACCAAGATTTGAAAGGAAGGATCGTGGACCATCTTACAGCTATTTTTTCTAAAGCTCATTGAGCTATGTATGTAAATGTATACATTATTGTATTGTTGTAACTTATGATTTATTGTAATGAAATGGAATCCATTTTGTATTATTTTATGCATCTTTGTTCATATAGCCTCAATAAAGAAAAAAACTTTATTGCAATGGCTTGTTACATAGTTTATTTACTTGTAAGGTGAATAATTAGAAATTTTTACTTCATTAAGGGTTGGTGTATGACATACACTAACACCCCCCCTTAAGTGAAAACTTATGGAGAATTATTATGCAAAATGAAGATGCAATATGGGTCCTTGCTACACAAACATTTTAGGTACCCATTTACAATGCAAAAAAGAAAATCTCTCACAATCGGAGAAAAGGAGAGAAACCTTGTGGGAAAAACCCCTCTCAAAAAGAGAAAATAAAACAAAAATGATTTATGGATGGAGGACTCAATCACACCCCCAAGTACTACATACATCATGTATATTGATCCCCCCATAGGAAGGAAAAAAGAGATATTATATCCCCCGCATAATGAAGAAGATCCAATGCTGATGAAATGTGCCTGAAAAAAAAAAAGATGATCCAATGCCTACAAGCAACTCCGCTCCTCTTAGGAAGAAACAAGTCCACTAGTAGAAGCCACTCCATGTCCAACTGAAAAGAGGAAGGAAGTATCCAAATAGAATAATCCATCACATAATCATAATAAAAAACAACCAAGAAATGTGACAAATCAAGTGAAGGCTCATCAATGTCAATCTCCAAAGACAAGCTAGATGTAATAACAACTACGTGAAAAATGTCATCAAAGAGGAGAGAAATCCCCTCAAGTATGTCTCCCAAATCTATAAGATGAGACTCCACAAAAATATGAGATGCCTACCAAATACCCATCCAATAAAAAAATATCTAAAAAATAAAAAATATCCTGATGTGCTAAAGAACCAACCTCTGAAGCAACAAGATGAGAAGAATCAACATGGGTATGAAGAACTCCAATGTTTTAAGTGACCAATTTCTCATGAGGATTTGTTTTCAACACTAGCAAGAGGGATGCGAGGATCATAATCATCATCAAAAAAAAAATGAGAGAAGGCATAGAGATGAGACTCATGATCAAATTTACCAACAACAATGATTTTTCCAGTATCACCCTCTTGAATGAAAACAGAATCTACAATGAATTCAATAGTCTTTGATACCTCACCATGAGTAATCTGATAGATGGACAATAGATATTTTTTCAAATTAGGAATACACATTACATCTCTAAAACAACCATCACCAATCTCCACATTGCCTACCCCTGCAACATCCAAAATTTTAATATCTCCCAACAAAATCTTGGAAGTATCAGTAGGATGAAGACCCAAAAAAGGATAGGGAGAAAAACCCATGTGATGAGATGCTCCTAAATCCAAAAACCATCTATCATGACTAGAATGAACTGTATAAGTCACCAATGCATGTCCTTTACCCATGTAGTGTTTATCTCCTTTACCACTTACAAATCCTACATTCCCTAACTATGTAGGATTGGATGATGATGCAGATGAAGATGGAGAGGCTATAGAAGGAGTCACAAATGAGGGAAATGGAATATCGTTCTTTTGAAGAAGATGTGAAAGCTCATCAATCTTCTTCCTATAACAATGGTGTTCATAATTCCCTTTCTTCTTGCAATACGCACAATTGGACTTCTCCTTCTTAGGCTTGTCCTCTTTTGAAGAGGTGGAAGATTCATGGGACTCTGTCTTAGGCTTAGTTTTTTTCTTCCCTTTACTCTAAGATCCTTGTGCAACTAATGCATGATTCATAGAGACCCCCTCTAATTGGGAAATTTTTACTTGCTCCCTTGTCAAATAGTCACAGAAAGTCTCAAAAGAAGGCATTTGGAATGCATTGTCCAAGGCATCCATGGTGGAGTAGAAGGTAGAAGAAAAGATTGCAAATGGGCCTCTAAGCTTCTATAGAATCAAAAAAATGTACTCCTTTTCAGTTTTTCTCTTCCCACATCTCGCCAATTACCTCATAGATTTGAACTTGACTAGAAAATCATCAATGGAAGGGAATGCATCAGAGGAAAGAGAAATTAATTCTACCTCTAGTTGTAAGGCACAAAACTCACCGACCTAACCAAACGAGTTTTGTAACTTATCCCATCTCTCCTTATGTGTATCATGCTCTTCAATATGAAAAAGGAGACTATAAAAAACATTCAATTTTATCAGACCCATAGCTTCACCACACTTGTTTCTCTGGGAAAAAAATTAATATTCCTTGCTAAGAGTGGGTTGGTTATCACTCAATGTGGACTAAAAACCCTTAGATTAGAGAAATCTATGCATTTTCATCTTCTAGGTAAGGTAGTTATGGGGGGTTAACAATTCAACTAACTCAGGAGTAGCCATGACAATAAAAGGAAAAAATACACCAAACTGACACTTCCAAAAAATATCAAATGCAACCTTTCAAAATTTATGTTTCCAACATCCAAAAAATATTACTTAGGAAAAAGAAGACTGAATTTGAAATATTTGAGAAAAAATTTAAACAACTTATTGTTTCTTTGTAGTAGATTGCTACACCACGTAAAAACCAAATGAATGTACAAATCTCCACAATTCGACAACCTCTTCTCAATTTGTGAGAATTGCTCCTAATTGCACTGAAATGTTATTTCAATAGAAAAAAGATCCTCAACTCTGCCAATGTGGGATAATGTTTTTAGCACCAACTTCATAGGAACATCAACCCACTTCATTATGCAACTTGAACCCTAAATATTTTAGGGGAAAATTTATAAATGTATAAAGTTTGATTAAAATGTACTATCAAAGAAAGTGACAAGCCTCCTCTCTGCGACAAAATTAAAATTGGGCTACTCCAAGAGAAAGTTGCTTTGCAACACAATCATCATAACATGAGAAAACTCACATCTCCTACTGCAAATTGCATCTACCATAGAAATTCACAACATCAACAAACTTTTGTCACCTTTTCCAAACCAAAAAATGTGCCTCAATAGAGTATGAGGACCTTTAGTCGATCAAAACACGAGTCTCCAATCATTAAAAATGCTTTACAATCATGGATTGAACAGAGGATATCATGCCTCGAAGAGGACAAAAATTGAGCCTTCTATGTTGAATCAGGCCTAAACATGGAACGAAAACTAGATCACAACCTCTACTTCAATCGCACCTTCTAAAGTGATTTGCAGCCTCCAAAGAGAAAATTGAAATGCCTTCAAACTATAAACGCCCCTATGAGGGATGAATTACACCTACAAACAAAAATTTTGAATGAAGAAAATCACCTCCTATCAAAAATTTGTGCCCAACAACCAATGTTGAATTGATCAAAACACAAAAATGTGCCTCAACTACAAAATATGCGAGAAAAAGATGGTAACTTTGAAATTTGGAAATTTTCAAATATCAAAACAACTACAGTAAATAAATGATCTCAAAAATTTATGATGAAAACTCTCAAAAGGAAGGAGGGCAGAATGGTTGGCTCTAATACCATGTTGGTGTCAACCACTAAGCCTACAATCACCGTCTATAATAAAATACCTTCACAATGCATGAGATAAACACACACTATTTCACCAAAAGTGAATTTAAATTAAGATGCTAAAAATACATATTGTACAGGCTTTTAAATCAATGAAAGTATCAAATTGGTGAGAAAACTACCCTACAAGAAAAAGCCACTAGGAGTTATTTACCCTAGGATAAACTTAATACACTAACATGATCTAGGTAATACTACCAAAGAGCAAGAAATTTAAGATCTTTGAGAAAATGTAGATGATGGTTGCAAGGTTGGAAAATGATAAAAAGAGAAAAAGAGATTTAATTGAAAGATAAAATATTTCAATTACAAAATTTCAATAAAATCCTTGTAGTTTTAAGGCAGATAGTTAAAGAAATTCCACTCAAATTTTCCTTACTCTCTCAAGAAAAAATAGTTTAGATGGACAATAAGAAGCATGAGCTATTTTAATGGAGAAGCATTAAGAAATTATTATCCAAAGGAGAAGATATTAATATGTTGGAAAATGGTGAACACCCTTTTGAAGATTTTCACTCTTTAGGGTTTGACACCTTTCTTCGTTTATCATTAAGAAATATAGATGAAAATGGTATGATTGTGGGGGTTTGACACCTTTCTTCGTTTATCATTAAGAAATATAGATGAAAATGGTATGATTGTGGGGGTTTGATGGACTTGGACAAGATATGTAATTAACTTAAAACCTAAAAGGTGAGTCAACCAACCCTTGACAAAATCTAGGATGAATTTAGGAATGAAGTGCAATGCACAAAATAGGCCAATGATGCAAATTACTATCTTAATGCAACTACAAAAATCACCAACAAATTTAGACAACTAAAATACATAGAACAAGACACTGTGCACCTACGGTATAAATTTGAGCCTATTTTGGAGGACTAATTCACCATAGGGCATATGTGTCCTTGTAGAGATATATTACATCTATTTTCAAAGTCCTCTGGTGCTAGATCAGAGCTTTTCATCTTCATCTACAAATTTATGGGATTGCTATCGAATTATTCTTTTAGTGAGTTTTTGTGAGTTGTCAAGAGGAAGGGTTTTGAATGTAATAATGGATAATTGATCTTCACAATTCCTCCAATCTCCTTCAAACCTAAAAATTTCACTTTCAATGAGAGAGAAATGGCTGTACTATTTAGGGGCTTTCCTTGGTCAAATGCCATGTTAGTGTTTACACTTTCACAATGACAATAACAATGATAAAAGGATAAATGATAGGAAGGAATGATGAGTCAAAAAAGTATTGCAACTCACCACCCTTCAATGGATTCATTGAAGGACTGAAGTCATACAAATCTCCTCAAGGTCTTGGATCTTGCTTGCTTGAATTTCTTGGAGACCTATAAAAGGGTTATCCTTCACAAACGATGATATCATAAGCACACATAAACCCACATATGATTTTGCATGATGCTTGGATCTTGAATTATTGTAATAATGTTCACAAATCTACCCTTGAATTCTCTTGACTTGCTCTTGAATAATCTCTCTTAGTATTCTAGATGATCCTTTGTTCAATTTGAAATGATGCAATAACTAGGTATTTATATGTAATTATTCTAATTTCCCACAAATTGAATCTCGATAGCCGACATTGGAAAGCTGAATTACAAATGATAAATTTTTGATACCTATATATTTTAATTTGGAGTTAGCCAAAATAGGAGGACTAATTTGCACTAGGGCATATGTGTCCCAACCCTTTTTATAAAAAAAATTAGGTGTCGATGGAAAAGTATTAGATAAATGAATTTGTTTTCTTTTTTTCAATTTTTTGGTTGTTGGTGTGAATAATTGTCTTGTACCTAGCTAATTCATTCTCTAGGTAATTAGGGGACATATTCACATGATTAAGTTTACTTATGAAAAAGATTATTTCTAGAAGTCTTAGTTGGATTTTCTAGAACTTATCTTATCTAGCTAGGATGCATCATTTCCTAGGTGATTAGGTTGTTGGTTGTCTCATGTCATAGGATTATGACATTTGTCAACATCATGTTCATTACTACATTTCAACCTTGCCTTTATAAGGAAGGCATCTCATGTACATTTGCATATCAATTCAACCATTAATCAATCTTGCATTGTGAAGTAAGCTTTCTTTCCATTCTCTCTCTTGTGGAAGTGGTTTTGGTCACAATGGTTCTTGGGGGTGTTGGGGAGTCACCATTTACTCCCAAATGGTATCAGAGCTCTCCAGGTGTTGCAGATTCCTTCCCAGATCTGAGGGTATTATTTTGGCTTGAAGATATTTGATGGGTGCAGATTGGGGTTTGAATAACCTCTCGGTTGAGATCAGAAGGCTCCACAGACAAATTTTGACTATAAATTTGTCTATTTTGGGTAAAGTTGATTTTGAGGCAATTTTTTTTTGCTGGAATAGCCCTTGTGTGGTACGATTTTCATATTTTCACAAAAAAATATTTTGTAAAATATTTTTTACGAGTATTTTATTGAAATTTTTGGGGCAATTATATTTTGATCAGCATATTACCCTGCGTACTTTCAAATTTGCATCGCACCTCTCCCATTGGCAATACCTGTTCTAGGATGGTCAGCATATTGCAGTGTGCATATTCCTTAGCTAAGTACAATGTCATCACCATTTATTCTCCCGGTTGTAGGCTCTACAAATCGTCTGATCCCTGTTTGGCGGATCTTAGTCACTGTCACATTGCTTACTAGTTGGCGTCATTGTCCTTTGCTATCAATTAGAGTACTGGTCACATTTTCGATGGTCTCATCAGTACCAAGCCATGGGTTCTTCCATCATTCAACTTGTATAGGGGTTCTATCCATGTGCATCTACCTGACAAGGGTTCATCAGTGTCCTTAGCTATCATTCATTTCTCCTTCAGTCAAGGGATTGTCAAATCTTGGTACGAGTCCTTGGTTGATCTATGTGTATCCATCGATGGTCCTTTCTGTTGGTTGTTGGTTATTAATACTACAAAGGGTACAAATCATATCTTGTCAATGGGTATAGTCTATCATTAGACATCAGCTATTTGGCATACATCCACTCCATCGACGGGCAATAATGGTTGGTCGCAGATACCAATCTCCAGCTGCATCATCGTCGGTATATGGTCAGCAACCCTGTCTTATCCTCCATTAGGTGTACATCGGTTCACATTGATAGATCAAAGCATTTACCTCTCATGGTACTATAGTCATCAATAGGTACTGAGATTAGGTAGACCATGGGTTTCTTAATTGTTTGTCGGCCTACTTTTAAAACACAAGGTGTTTGCATATATTATAAACTTTATTTATTATATGCCGACCATAATCCTTTTATATTAAGCCAACATTATATTATAAGCCCATGAGGTTTTTATTTATTTTTTACAATTTCCTATCGATGGTCATATGGATGACCTAGTGCTAGCACTTAGGAGCCCGAATTTTGCATCGGTTTAGCCTTGTGATTTGCCCCATAGTGCCTTTTATAGGCCTTTTTTTCATTTTTTCATAACTTTTGCATATGAAGGGCATTTTTCAGAAATGAGATATTGTTGGAAAGGTGGAGATCTGAATTTTTCAGTGGTGCAGATATTTTGTAGAAATTTTGTAGTTTTGTGCCATTTTTTTCCAAGTTGAAGCCCGATCATTGTTTTCTGCCTCCGAGCTCATATCTTTGTGCTTTGATCTCTGATTTTCTCCAAATTTGCGGCATCAGGAAGCTATTCAGGAGTACTTCAGTTGTATTCATGCATTTTTTGCAAATTTGTTTCCATATTTTCATATTTTTAGTTTGTTGCTGATTTGATAGTTTGGGATACATTGTTGTAAATTTGCAAAAAAAGTGTAATCTTGTTTGGGACAAAGGGATTATTCTCTTGTATCGTGAGGGAAAATTGTTGTTCTATCTCATTGTATCATGGATTTTTCAAAAGTTGTACTTCTAACTCTATATAACTATCATGAGTGGAGATCTCAAATGGAGTTGTTACTGTTAAAATCGAAGTTGCAACGAATCACATTTGGTCAAGATCTACAACCCACAGGAGCTAAAGAGAGAATAAAATGGCTTGATAGAAGGGATGAAGCTCTTGGTACTTTGAAGTTGTCCATTTCTCCAGATCTTAGATATCATGTTGCATCTTGCACTCATCCTAATGAAGCTTGGATTACTTTAGAGAGTCTCTTTGGTAAGCCAGATAAGATGAGGAAATTTAAGTTGGAGAATGAACTAATAGGTCTTAATCCATCAAATTTTGACAATATCCAAGACTTCTTGGGTATGTGCAGGATCATGGTGGACCAAAAAGTGGCATTGAGGGAAAAAAAATGTCTTTCATCAACCCATAAATGAGAAAATACCGTGTTGAATTTTTTTAGGCTCGGGTGTCAGTACACACCACCAAAGCAAACACCAATCCTAGTTTTCCAAATCAGATATCTGATTTGTAAAAAGCATATATATACAAAATCTGTCATTATTTTAAAGTCATTTGATAGTCAACAACCCGCAGGCGCACAATGAGGAGGTTCTTCATGTAATGGATATCCGATTTCACCAATATCCAATTTGAAAAGGTAATATTTTTTTTTTTTATTTGCTTTGATTCAATTTTGAATTAGATTTGGATAATTTCAAATAGTTTTTTGTGGATTTTTTTTTAAAATAGGGTTTTTGATTGAATTTTTATGAAAAATTTGAGGATCACAAAATAGGGTTTCAGAGTGGATTTTTTTAAAAAATGAATGTTTTTTATGGATTTTGATTTAAAAATAGTGTTGCTTATGTATTTGTATTAAAAATTAGAGAATTTTATAGGTTTTTGTTAAAAAGTAGGGTTTTTTTTTGGATTTTTTTTAAAAACTAGGGTGTTTTTATAATATTTTCATTTATATTATCTAATTTCAATTAGATTAATTATTTTTTAACTTTAATCAGGAATTATGGCTGCTAAGAATGAGAATGCACAAATTCCACTAGTTGAGAATGAAAATCCACCAGCTGAGAATCAAAATGCAGAAATGCCAAATGCTCCACCACCTCCACAGCCATCAATTGAAGACTTAATTCATGAAAAATTGGAGCAATTGAGGGGCATTTGTGATGTTTATAAGAAAATCCCTCAATTATCCCATATGTCAACCAAATTGACAAGAATAATTACAAATGTAGAAACCTTCTCCACCCAACATAATGTTGGAGTTAAAATGACACTGAGAGGGGGGGGTGAATCAGTGTCTTAACAGATTTGACCAATTTTCTCGTATTCAAAAACATAGCTCAAATTTGATCTCAATATTATTCTGATTAATGCATTCATGAGTTGAATGTAATCATTCATAAACAAAATTGAGAAAAGCAATAAACCCAACAGTGAACTGAAACAACAACAATACAAAAAAACATTGAGCACACAGAAGAACAAAGAGACACAAGATTTTGTCCAGTGGAAAACCCTCCTAGGGTATAAAAACCACTCCTAAACTGCCTTACTGGCTTAATCTTCAAAACCACTTTTAACAATGCCTTATAGGCTAATTTTTGAGCACCAACTCAAGGAGCACCAACCCCTCATTTAGAGACACCAATCTCAAGGAGTACCAACCCCTTACTCAGATTTCAGAATTACAATAATAATATATCAGAGGATCTCTCTGTTTATAGTTAAGTTCATTAACACTCTACTTCTAATACTCTAGGAACAATATCCCAGTATTACATCTAGTTCCCTCTCTTGATTACGGCCAAAATAACTATCTCTCATAATTGTAGGCCAGCGACTCCTTCACAGTTTTCAACACTAGTTTTTATATATATTTCAAGTATGTTTGTTATCAAGAAATCTTCAACAAGCATTTTTTCACAAGATTCTAAAACTCTCTTGCTATTTTTAGAATCTAAAGCTGGATAATGATGATCTGTAAATGATGTAAAAATCAGAGTAAAGCATATCCAGAAAGATTTAATTTCTACACTGAGTCAGGAGATTTCAAATTATAAATAAAAGATTTTCATCAAAGCCATGTCGACCTTCTAACATAAAATCATAACCTCTAAAATCTCAGAGAATATCTTGCCAAATATTCGATACCAACCAAAGAAGTCTATATGCTACTATATTTAGAAAAAATCCATTAAATCAAAAATGTAACAGCTCAAAAAGAAACTCAATGAATATCCTGTTATGTAACCATTATGAGATTTGATGCCAATCCATGATGATGACCACAAAGTTTTGAGTCTTCATAACTATTTGCTGTCGCTATAGCCTAAAGGTTCTCTCACCGAAAGCATCCTTCTATCTGTCACTGTGACATCCTGCTGTTGGGGAGATGCTTTGTAGATTTCGTTGTGTTTCACCGAAAGACTTTATCCCTTATAAGTCGTTGTAACATAATGGTTCTCTCACCGATACATCCTTTTGATTGTCACTGTGACACAACAGAGTCAGGGAGAAGTCATACCGCCAACATTATGTTTCATCGAAGGTCACTTGATACACATTGTCGCCATAACATCTCATTTTCCTTGCTGACGAGCCTTCTATCTTGTATTTGTCACTATAGCTTACCATCATCAGGGAGACCTCTATTAGAAAGCTTGAGTCATACTTAAAGTCTTTATCATTTCCAAGTCACCAAGATAAGAGCACACTTACACTGAGATGTGTCCTTCATCTGCCTTCGCCAAGACAATGTGTAGTCGGGGTGACATCTCATAGAGCATCCTGTGTCTTACCGAAAGCTCACGTTTTCATTCTTGTCACCATGACATATTACTTTCAGGGAGACCTCATATAGATATCTTCATTATACCGAAACACCCCGAATTCACCTCATATCACCAAGAGAGAACAAAACTCACACTGATAAAGTCCTTTTGAATTCCATTGGCGAGACATATCAAAGTCAGGGAGACCTCTTGTAGAGCACACCATGTCTTTTTGAAAGTCTTCATCCACTTTTGTGTCACTGAGACAATCTAGATCTTATGCCGACGAAGTCCCTTTATGTTTCATCAGGGAGACCGAAGGTCACTCTCTGAGATCTCTCGCCGAAAACCCTAGCTCTTACCGAAGAGACTACCTTTATGTTTTCGGTCGGTGTAACAAATAAAATTCGCCAAGACCTTTCTTCGATGCACATGAGTCATACCGAAATGCTTTATCCACTCTGAGTTGCTAAGAAATTATAAACCTCTTTTCGAAAGCCTTCCACAAGCATTAGTCGGTGAGACCAAGTGAAATCACCAAGACCTTAGCCCGATACCACTCAGTTTGGCCGAAGTTTTCTCAAAGAGTTGTTCGGTGAGACTCCTCCCAAAAAATAGATAAAACCTTTTGAGTATGAGTCGGTAAGACAAGAAGGACTCGCTAAGACGTTATATCTATAGCCACAGCTCACGCCGATAGACTTCCACATGCACTTGTCGGGGAGACATTACCTTTTCGCTGGGATGCTAAACCGAATACTCCAAGTCTGGCCGAAGCGAATCTCATATGTGATGTCGGTGAGACAAAACCACTTCGCCAAGACCTATTCTGAAAACCCTGACTCTTGCTGATACGCATCCATTTTAATCTCCGATCGGTGTGACATACCAATATCACTAAGACCACATACCGATGGAATACCATATGCCGATAGAGAACACTTTTCTATCGTCGAAACCAAAGACAAGTCTTGCTAAAAAAACCTTTCTTGATCCGGTCGCCAAGACAACGCTAATGTTACCCCAAAAGCAGCTTGTATGTTAAATTCAATTTCCATGACATCTAAAATGTCCTGACGAATAGGTAACACAAACATTTCAAAGTGGATCGGGAAGACCCTGCCATTTTCACTCCGATATGAGTAAGCCCGAAAGAGAAACAACCAAAGCCTGTGATATGCAAGGAGAACCATTCTGACAAAGAAACTATCTTTCAAACTCTGTTAGTCAAAGATATAGCATTCATAACTTGAACCAGAAAACTCATCACCATGAAAATGAACCATAACAAATAACTTTCTATAATAGCCAAGAGACATCAAAGAAGTGCCATAATAAATCATATAGATCCAAACTGAGACTGATCATCAAAGAGAACCAATTGAAAGCGATTTTGACATCAAGGACAAACTATAAACACAACTGAGATCCAACACATAATGCATTTCATTAGTGGCAAGAAACCATGAGGGAATATTATGCATGTGGATTGTCTTATGATGATGTGAAAAATCTCCAAATAACAAAAGCCCAAATAGCCTCTTTATTTATTAACCCTAGCACTGGTTTGCCAGTTAATGTTAACAAACCAAAACTTTCTATAAAATATTGCACGCATAGGGGCATAATAGATAACTTTTGGGATCGTTGGTGTATGGTTTTTGATAAACCACCCAACAATAATCTTGATGTACCTTTTTACTTTATTAAAAAAGTATATGCTGAGTTTTTGTTAGGGCATCATGTCAATTACTTTGACATCAAACCCTTCCAGGGTGTTGGTGGAGGTATACCCTAGGATAGGCTAGGGGTAGCTAGAGTAGTTAGGCACCCACGTGTTCCCCATCCTCCCCTTCCTCCACCACCTCCTACTAGAGAGGTGGACATTGGAATAGTTACACAGGTAACATTTAAGGTGTAAATTCATAACTTGCATTTTTTTTAAATGAATATTAATAAGAGATAGTATCAATTACTAATATTTATTTACATGGTCTATTTAACAGTTAATGTCTGAGGAGGAGCTCACACAGGTGACTGATAGCACCCTTAGTGCCATTTCATTTGGCCTCGAGACACACACAGTATGTATTTTCACACTCACTCATTTACATTTTTTTACTGTGTACTTGCTTGTCATTTGAATTGTCATTAATGAAATTATATATTAACTTATATGTTCATCTTATTCTTTGCTTGTAGGAAACACCTAGTGCAAGTGAGGTGTGATGCTCTCCAGACTATGGAGGCACAATGTTAGATAAGGGAGAGGTAATTGAACTCAAATTTGAATGAATTAAGATTTATAAGATCTTTTGTTGATTATGCATACATTGGCATAGATTCGTAGTTTCATATATACTTGTCATTTTTATGTACAGGCAGTTGTGAGCTATACATCATTGTTGATAAGTGTCACAACACCTGAAGGAGTAGGTATTCGAACACCTAAAGGAGGAGGTGTTGAAACACCTAAAGGAGATACAGAAAAAGATCAGTCTAAAGAGGTGTGTATTTATTTTATTTTGTGCTTAGTAAATATGTTCTTATTACCGACAATTCTATGCTAACTTGGATCAATTTCATGTTTTTGTTCACATATATAGATTGATGTTACAAAAGTTGGTTTGGTTAGTTCTTTGAGAGGGGTATATTCTAGGACTCTGACCCTTCGAAGAGACGTATATTTTAGGTAATCAAGATTTCAATTTTAAAGTTCAATTATAATTCAATGTGTATTGATTTTTATGCTAATTATTCAATTTTAAATTATATAGTATAACTAATCTCAATTGTGGTTTGAATTTTTCTTGTGCAGCTACCTTCAGAGCCAACGAGTGCTTCAAAGAGGCTCCATTTTGATGATCCACCTAGTAGTTTAGGATGAGATAGACATTTTGGCATGTAAATTTTGAATAGATATTGACATGGCATATGCCACATATTGTAAAACTTTGTTTGAGTTGGCATTGATGTCATTTTGTATATGGACATACACTTGATTATTGGATAATTTGATATATAGAAGTTGACAATCAAAATTTAATCTCCTCCTCATGTGCATGATTAAACTCTTTGAAAATTTAATCAAGTGAGCAATGGTTAAATATCAATGTACAATAGCATAAAAATAATGGTTTAAATATTATGTAGTTTATATTCATATTGTTGATTACATTGCATTGCACATCTTTCAAACTCAAAGCATTACTGCACATTACTTAAGTAACAACTAGATGCTTGATAGATGAAAAAATTTCAATAACAATATAGTTTTTACAAAGTCAACCTAAGCAGTTATGCAATTACTTCACATTACATAACTAATAACTAGGAGCAGCTATCAATTGCATTAGCTTGTCATGGAATTCTATGAGAACACATTTCTTTGAGGAAACTTAGCACAAAACTCACAAAAAATGAAAAGAAAGCAATCAAACAAACTTTAAAGGGCTCTCAGGCCTATTGCCCCCTCATTCCACACGCTATGCAGCCATTTACTTGCAGTGTAGGGGTTGAACAATGGAGAAAACATGTAAAAATAATATATATAGCCTAGAAGCATGGATTACGATTAGAATATCACATAACATCATATAAACAAAAAAACCACTATAAACTTGAATGTCATTTAAAACATGCATGATAAATATTCATCGTTGAAACTTGAATTGTGTTAGCTTGATATACAGAGTTGATTGATGCCAGGGTTCAATTTGTATGATATTGAAAAAATAATCCAACTGAGTAGAGTTATCAGCATTCTTCAAAAATCATAAGAATTCTTTTAGTACACTAGCCATTTTGGCGACTTCTTGCAGTCTCAAACATTATTTTGTATCATTGTTACATTGGTCTTAGTTCAATGATGCCGAAATTTTTTAGAAAAAAGAAAGTTGTGTCATGGTCCGCATTCAATCCAACAAGCAAAAATGAAAGCTCAGCCTCCTGGAATGAAAATTCTTGTTTGCAAAACAAATGAATAAGAATGAGGTAGTTAAGGTGTTTGAAGTTATTTAGAGGTCACTTTTAGGGTGCAAGACTTAAAAGTTCATTTTAAATGCACTCAAACAAACTTTAAAGGGATCTTAGGCCTATTGCCCCCCCATTCCACACGCTATGCAGCAATTTACTTGCAGTGTAGGGGCTGAACAATGGAGAAAACATGTAAAAATAATATATCTATATAGATGTGCAGCCTAGAAGCATGAATTACGATTAGAATATCACATAACATCATATAAACAAATATAAAACATCATAAACTTGAATGTCATTTAAAACATGCATGATAAATATTCATCACTAAAACTTGCATTGTGGTAGCTTGGTATACAAACTCTATTGATGCCAAGGTTCAATTAGTATGATATTGAAAAAATAAGACAACTGAGTAGAGTTATCAACATTCTTCAAAAATCATAAGAATTATTTTAGTACACTCAAGAGTTATTAGATGTCTTCTTGTAGTATCAAAAGTTATTTTGTATCATTGTTACATTGGTCTTGAGAGTGAGCTTAATATAGGTCCACAATAAAAAACCCGGTTTACCTGTGCAGTGTAATAGTGGCATAGGAAGATTTTTATTTGAAAGCAAAAATGAAAGCTCAGCCTCTTGGAATGAAAATGCTTGTTTCCAAAAAAATGAATAAGAATGAGGTAGTTAAGGTGTTTGAAGTGATTTAGAGGTCGCTTTTAGAGAAGAGAGATGTTGAAGAGTACATCAAGTCAGTGACAACCGAAGTGTAATGTGTTTTAGTTTGTAGTACTCCTTTGTTTCTCTGTAGATGTGTGATAAATTCTTAGTTCAATGATGTTGAACAATTTTTGAAAAAAGAAATTTGTGTCACAGTCCACATTCAATCCAACAAGCAAAAAAAGCTCAGCCTCTTGGAATGAAAATGCTTGTTTGCAAAACAAATTAATAAGAATGAGGTAGTTAAGGTGTTTGAAGTTATTTAGAGGTCACTTTTAGGGTGGAAGGCTTAAAACTCCATTTTAAATGCACAAAAAAGAATGAAATTACTTCAAACCAAGTTTGTGAAGAAGTTAACTATGTTGCCCACTAGTTTCCCTTAAGAGTCCAAAGTGCTAAAAGGCAGCAATCTTTGAAGGGCTATTTCTCGGAAACCATGATGCTTACAGACTCTTCGTCTGAGGCTATGGGATTGTTTTGGGAACCATCTACACAAACCTCTCTCGGTTTTTTCTATCTTAGAGGTATTTTCCTATGGTGATTACTTTTCAGTGGAGGGAAAAGTTGTCAGATGCAAATAGTGTAAAGTTACAAAGTGGTGTAAATTTAATTCTGCAACTCGTACAACCAAATGGACTATTCCAACACGTCCAAATGGGTAAATTTACGCTAGGGATGGTCCTCTCTTGCACCCAAATACACTGAATCACTCCGAGCTACATTGGACCGGTGATTTCCCTTAAGAGTCCAAAGTGCTAAAATGAAGCAATCTTTGAAGGTCTATTTCTCAGAGACCGTGATGCTTATAGACTCTCTGTCCAAGGCTATGGGATTGTGTTGGGACCATCTACAAAAACCTCTCTCGGTTTTTGCTATCTCGAAGGCGTTTTCCTGTGGTGATGACTTTTCAATGGATGGAAAAGTTGCCAGATGCAAGTAGTGTAAAGTTGCAAAGTGGATCAACTTTCATTCCGCAACTCATATGACCAAACAGACTATTCCAACACATCTAGATGGGCACATTTGTGCTAGGGATGGTCCTCTCTTGCACCCAAATACACCAAATCACTTTGAGCTACATTGGACCGGCAATTTCCCTTCAGAGTCCAAAGTGTTAAAAGGCAGAAATCTTTGAAGGTCTATTTCTCAGAGACCGTGATGCTTACAAACTCTCTGTTTGAGGCTATGGGATCAAGTTGGGACCATCTACAAAAACCTCTCTCAGTTTTCACTATCTCGAAGGTGTTTTCCTGTGGTGATGACATTTCAGTGGAGGGAAAATTTGCCAGATGCAAGCAATGTAATGTTGCAAAGTGGTGCAAATTTCATTCCACAACTCGTATAACCAAATGAACTATTCCAACACATTTGTATGGGTACGTTTACACTAGGGATGGTCCTCTCTTGCACCCAAATACGTCGAATCACTCCAAGCTACATTGGACCAGCAATTTCCCTTAAGAGTCCAAAGTGCTAAAAGGAAACAATCTTTGAAGGTCTATTTCTCAGAGACTGTGATGCTTACAGACTCTTCATTCAAGGCTATGAGATTATGTTGGGACCATCTACAAAAACCTCTCTCATTTTTTGCTATCTCGGAGGCGTTTTCCTTTAGTGATGACTTTTCAGTGGAGGGAAAAGTTACCATATGCAAGCAGTGTAAAGTTGCAAAGTGGTGCAACTTTCATTCCGCAACTCGTACGACCAAAAAAACTATTCCATCATGTCCGAATGGGTACAGTTACACTAGGGATGGTCCTCTCTTGCACCCAAATATGCTGAATCACTCTGAGCTACATTGGACCGACGATTTCCCTTAAGAGTCCAAAGTGCTAAAAGACAACAATCTTTGAAGGTCTATTTCTCAGAGACTGTGATGCTTACAGACTCTTCATCCTAGGCTATGGGATCATGTTGGGACTATCTACACAAACCTCTCTCAGTTTTTGCTATCTTGGAGGTGTTTTCCTATGGTGATGACTTTTCAGTGGAGGGAAAAGTTGCCAGATGCAAGCAATGTAAAGTTGCAAAGTGGTGCAACTTTCATTCCGCAACTCGTACGACCAAACAGACTATTCCAACATGTCCAGGTGGGTACGTTTATGCTAGGGATGGTCCTCTTTTGCACCCAAATATGTCGAATCACTATGAGCTACATTGGACCGGTGATTTCCCTTAAGAGTCCAAAGTGCTAAAAGGAAGCAATCTTTGAAGGTCTATTTGTTGGAGACCGTGATGCTTAGAGATTCTCTGTCTAAGGCTATGGGATCGTGTTGGGACCATCTAAAAAAACCTCTCAATTTTGACTATCTCGAAGGCATTTTCCTATGGTGATGACTTTTCAATGGAGGGAAAAGTTGCCAGATGCAAGTAGTGTAAAATTGCAAAGTGGTACAACTTTCATTCCACAACTCGTACGACCAAAAAAACTGTTCCAACATGTCTGGATGGGTACATTTATGCTAGGAATGGTCCTCTCTTGCACCCAAATATGCCGAATCACTCTGAGCTACATTGGACCGACGATTTCCCTTAAGAGTCCAAAGTGCTAAAAGGAAACAATATTTTAAGGTCTATTTCTCAAAGACCGTGATGCTTATGGACTCTCCGTCTGAGGCTATGGGATCATGTTGGGACCATCTACAAAAACCTCTCTCATTTTTTGCTATCTTAGAGGTGTTTTCCTATGGTGATGACTTTTCAGTGGAGGGAAAAGTTGCGAGATGCAAGCACTGTAAAGTTGCAAAGTGGTGCAACTTTCATTCCGCAACTCGTATGACCAAACGGGTTGTTCCAACACGTCTGAATGGGTATGTTTACACTAGGGATGGTCCTCTCTTGCACCCAAACATGCTGAATCACTCTAAGCTACATTGGACCGGTGATTTCCCTTAAGAGTCCAAAGTGCTAAAAGGCAGCAATCTTTGAAGGGCTATTTCTGAGAGATTGTGATGCTTATAGACTCTCCATCTAAGGCCATGGGATCGTGTTGGGACCATCTACAAAACCTCTCGGTTTCTATCTCAAAGGAATTTTTCTGTGGTGATGACTTTTCAGTGGAGGGAAAAGTTGCCAAATGCAAGCAATGTAAAGTTGCAAAGAGGTGCAACTTTCATTCTACAACTAAATACACATTTCCCTCTTTAACCCCCTTAAACCCCTGTAATAGTGAGAAACTAGTTTTTGTCCAATTACTCCACAATTTTCCAAAACACCAGACAAACACATGACTGATTCAAACACCCATATCCAAGTTATACAACATATATGAGAAACAACATAGACTCCTTTGGACCAGCGTTGACTTCATATACATTCACCCTTGAACAGGCTACTCAATTAGCCCAAAAATGCAAAGCAACATACCTTCAAACACCACACAGACCCTTGAAACCTTGGGGAAGCAAATGAATTTCCAAGAAAACAAATATTTTGCAATTAGATTCCATTTGTACAGAGTTGTAACCGTCAAATCAAAAAACCCTTGTTTTTAGTGTAATTCTTGAGGGTTTATTGGATGTAGCACTTCCACAACCTTTCAGACTCTACCACCACCTTAGAAACCTTTATTTAGGCCCCAATATGCTTAGAAAACAAAGAAACTTTTGGTATCTCAGAGATTTTTGTAAACCCTAGGGTAAAAACTCTATTTTCAAGTGAAAAAAAACCACCATTTTTAGACCTTTAACTCTTCATTTTATTTCAAACCCAGTTCTCGATGCCTTCCACTCTTGAAATGATTTCAAGACATGTAATAACATTTCTACATAAATTTTTGATACAAAAATGCTTGAATGGCTTGTGCACAGGCAGAAAAGATAAGAAAAATAGTAAAATATGAACTAAGTAATTGAAACTTTATTGATTCAAAGAAAAAAACTCCTTCAACCAAACTTGTCTCAATCCCTTGAAGGCCTTAAGTACATTGCTATGCCTTGGAATCCAACTCCTAATTCCTTTAACCACCAATATTAATTGACTTTTGAAACCTTAATGACCATTGAAGACCAAAATACAAACATTTTTCACATTAATATGACTCATAATGAAATGTTGCACTTTTCCACTTCTAACTTTACTAAGACCTCACTTAATGGCTTGAATAACATCATTACATGTTCAAAAAATTGTTCTTGCTTGTCCCTAAACAAATTTACTAATTTTTCCTTCAAAGGCTACAAAGCAACAACTAGGACAAGTTGGGATCTCCATGTTTTTTTGACCCTAAAACCTAAAAAATCCTCCTAATACATAACCATTAGGACTATTAGATCTCATTAAAGACAAAATCTCAAAATATTAACACTTTAATCATTGAAATGATCCACAATGATATTGTGGTGTAGGTGCTCCTGCACCAAAAATGGTGGTTACAACTTGCTAATGTCAATGAAACGTGGGGGAAACAAGATTTAAAGTTGGCTCAAGCTTGTGTAGGTCCTAATAGACATTTTTGATGAATTTATAGGGTGTGGAAAGGTTGGAAACATTTATTTCCTTAAAAACCTCATGAAATTTTCTAAAAAAGAAGTTGCACCCAAGTTGGATTTGAGGAGCAAAAGTGGAAAGCCACTATAATTTATTATATATAAATAGGAGATATTACAAAACCTAGTTCAAACGAGCATACTAACAGAAAAGAACCGGGAAGAAAACCTTTAGTTGTAGCTCGATTAA
>VDFB02163723.1:0-11271 GCA_007258455.2 Sequoia sempervirens
ATACCTTGTTGTTAGTTGCTTTTTTATGCTATTTTCAATAAAAAAATTATGAAAATCATGTGAAATATACTCTCTGCCTCTATTAGTCCTTAAAAATCTGAGAAAGCAACCACTTTATTTTTCAAATAATTCTTTAAATTCTTTTAATTTCTTGAAAGTATCTAATTTATTTTTCAAAGGATACACCCAAATTTTCCTACTTTAGTCATCAATAAATGTCAAAAAATATCTCATACCAGATAATGAAGCAACCTTAATTGGTCCACATAGATTTGAGTGAACTAGCTCCCATGGCACTAAAGCTCTCCTAGAATCCCTTATTGGAAAGGGTTCTCTATGGTGTTTTCCAACAATACAACCTTCACATTCTTCATCTAGTCTTTAGATAAATGGTAAACCTATTACCATGTTCTTTTTATGCAAAATATTTAGTCCACCAAAAATGAAATAACCAAATCTAAGATGCCATAACCACTAAGTGTCATTTACAAGAGGACTAAAATTTAAATGCATATTGTTTCTGATACTAAGAGAAAACATCATAGTAGTAGTCATGGGTATTTTGGTTATCAGCTTATTTTTACCATCAACAATAATGTATGAACCCTTTTCAAATTTGACAATGTGGCCTTTTTGCACAAGTTGACCTACACTTAACAAATTATGCTTTAAGCTTGGTACATAAAATACATCACCAATATATTTTTTCTCACCTTGTTTTGTTGTGATTAATACCCTCCCTTTCCCCATAACTGATGCAATTATATCATTTCTCATCTTGACTTCAGATTTGATGGACTCATCCAAATTTTGAAATATCTCTTTGTGTCCTATCATATGATTATTGTACCCACTATCAACATACCATTTGTCATAATTTACTTCCTCCTTTGTGTTGCAAGTTAGCAAGACGTATACTTCTTTCCTTTCACCTTTTTTTTCATATTGGGATTCCTATTTACTTTCATTTGCAATCTTTTTTCTACATTTAGCTGCAATATGTCCATACTTTTGATAGTAATAACATTGAACAGATGATTTATCATACCTTTGAAAACCTCTACCTCTTTGCTGAAAATTTCCTTTGCCTCTACCTCTTGCTTGAGTGTAACTATAGTTTTCTTCATCACTTCTATTGCTTCTTTGACCTCTTCCTCTTTGTTGAAAATGTCATCTTCTTCCTCTTCAATTTCTACCTCTTCCTCTTTATGTTGAAGATGATTCTGGTGCAACTTCTTTTTCTTTCAAGTATAGCTTTCTCTTTAAAGCTTTCTCAAGTGGCTCCTTTGTTGATTTATTTATTCTATGCTCATGTGTGTATAGTGAACCCATAAGTTCATCTACAAAAAAATAAATTAGATCTTTTGATTCTTCAATAGCTATAACTACAAGATCATATTTTGTAGGCAAACTTAGAATCTTTTCAACAATTTTTCGATTAGTCATAACCTCGCCATTTATTTTCATCTGATTAACTATCCACATTGTATGAGTAAAGAAATCTCCTAAACTTTCAAAATCTGACATTTATAAAATTTCAAAATATTTTCTAAGCATTTGTAAACGAACTGTTCTTACTCTTTCTATACCTTGAAATGATTGTGCAAGAAGATCCCATGCTTCTTTGGCTATCGAAATAGCTATAACTCTTAGAAGGAGAGTTTCATCAAGAACCTGCACAATGAACAATAATGCTTTCTGATCCTTTTTTTATTATTCTATAGTAAATCCCTTTCATTTTGTGTGAGTGTTGTTAATGTTGTTGCATATGTTGGTTTTGAATACCCATTATGCACAAGATCCCATAGCTCCTATGACCTAAACAAGATCCTCATTTGAAAACTCCAAAAATCATAGTTTTTCCCATTAAATTTAGGAATATGCAGTTTTGTATTGTTAGCATTCATTGTGATTTCTAACTAGCTCTTATACCATACATTTCTTTTTTTTGGTGAACGTGGCAAGCCATTGATATATATTAATTATATAAATAGAATAATACAAAAACTGGTTCTAGGGAGCATACTGGTAGGAAAGATTCAGTAAGAAAACCTCTGGTTATAGCTCCAAATGAACAAATTACAAAACATGTTGATGATCCAAGATCAACTAACTCCTAATTAACCCCAAAAGACGAGTCCAAAAAACCACTATCTCCTAGTTACCCCAAGATGATACCAATATGTTGGTAGTACAAAATTCAGCATTTTCCCAATTAAGCCGCATATAGCTTCAAAAAGACTAAATAACCCTAATCTTTAAACATTTTCTATGTGATTAGATTCGAACATAATATAAGTCTTTAACCCCAGCCAAACATAATATTTGACTTTAACCCCAGAAGTAAACAAATTCAAAATGTATGCTAATTATAAATCAAAAAATCCTTCTAAAATAAAAAACCCTCCTAAAAATAAAGCTTTTAATTTTTAAAAGGTGCCCCATTTACTGAATTTTCGTCCATGTCCTCAGCCCCAGGCCTGGAATTTGATGGTCTATTTGAATTTGATGGTCCCGTTTTTTGCATTTTGGACCGTATATTACAACCTAAAATTTTATTAGACCGTATCATTTGACTTGCTATATTTTTATATAACCGTAAAATTGACACTTAAAATTATTATTAAACCGTAAAAATTTATTGTATATATATATATATATATATATATATATATATATATATATATATATATATATATATATATATATATATATATATATATATATATATTAATATAATTTTTATGATAAAAATATAAATTAGTTTAGATTTGAAATAATTTTTTCTAATATCACTTTATATTAATATATATAATTTATTATAAATATATTTATTAATTCAAAATCTGTTGAAAATACAATATTTTCAAGATTAAATATAGTTTTTTCTAATTTTTTAAAGATTTTGACATTTTTACTAATAGTTATCATTGCTTTTTATTAATATATATGACTTATATTATTGATTATAAAAATTATATTAATTCAAAATCTTTTCAAAATAGAATATAATTGATTTTTAACTTTTTGAATATTTGAACAAGATTTATTTTCTACATAATTTAGAAACTTTAACATTAAATTTAAGATTTTTAGATTTATTTCTAATTATCAATATTTTCTAATTTTACATTTGTTTTAATATATATAGGATATTCTTATGAATAATCACATAACACAAAATTTTCACTGTTAAAAGCATTTATTGTATAGCATTGTAACTTGTTTTTTCAACAACATTTTGTTTGCAGTGATTCCCAACTTTGATTTTTTTCAAGATAATACAGTATCAAACTTAATGGTGAGCAATGATCATGTTGAAATTTTATTTTCCTTTTACAAATAATTATTCTCAGCTTTGATTTTTTTGAACATAATACAACATTTAAGGATTAAGCATTATTTTTTTATAGGTGATTCACCGGCTTTGATTTTTTTCAAGATAATACAGTAGCTGTGTTTTATTGGTGAGCATGTTGAAATTTTAGATAATTAGTTGAATAAAGATTGGCTGCAAAACTCTTCAGTCCTTCTTATTATCCATTAGATCTTCAAATTCGAGATAATATCTCAGAGCATTGGCTTGATAAGCTTCTTCAACATTTGCAACATACTACTTCAAATAATGTAAATGAATTTGTATCCATATTTGATGTTACCCTTTGTAAAAGGGAGTTAAACTCTTTTGTTGATTCATTGCATTTGAGTTGTGAGGGTTTCAAGATGAAAGATGCATGGAGAGTCTTTCGTAACACATAATATTGGCATAGAAGCTATCCTCATATGATGAAGTTATGGGATGCATTAATGAGAGTGTCTTTAAATGGACCTCAAGAAAATGATGTAAATTGGAATAAAGTATATCAAATATGGAATAAAGTATATCAAATATGGAAGAATGCAAAGTCAAGAAGAGTTCTTGACCTTTGATAACATTTGTTTTTGTTTATTTTCTATGTAATGTATCATTAATTTTTGCATCTCAATTTAAAAATAATAAAAGAAAATAGTTCCTTTCTTTCCAAAAGTTGTTTTTTGTGTTTAAATATATGCAAATCCTATAATGAAGGTTTGTATCAAATTATTATTTTTTTATTGTTTATTTTGTATTTTTAAGAAGTATGATTCCTATAAAAAATACTTAATTAATTTATATGATACATAATAGTTAAAAAAATCAAATTACTTGTGTTATTAAAAATAGAAATTTATTAAAAAAAATCATATTTAATAAGTATGATTAATAAAATCAATAATAATTTTATATAAATTAAATATTTTTTGACAGTTAAATTTTTTCATACAACGTAAAGTGACAGGTATTTAAATTTTTTCATAAAATGTAAAGTGACAGGTATTTAAATGAACAAACCGTCACAAAATTTTCGGCAGGGGTGGCCGTCAAATTCCAGGCCTGCTCAGACCTATGTGAAACTCTTCCTGCACACCTTCCACGAACATTTTGAATGCCAAGATTTTGAAGACGAGGAACTGCACTTGTATTTTGTGGATGATTGACAACTGATGAAAACCACTAAGGATGATTAACTATCTAATCATGCACATTATGACTACCCTCCGAAGCTCGAATTCATGAATTAACACCCAAACGCAGATCCAGATGTATTCCTTGTCTTGGTGGTTGTAAAACATGAATGTGAAGGCAATTCACAGCATAAAACTTATCCATTACCTCCATCTCCATGATCGAGCAGACATTCCTTTGATGCTTCCTTAAGGCTTGCAATAAGATGGTATCATTTTCATACTGGAGAGCTAGTCGTAAAGCATCAAAAATTTCCTCAAAGCATTGGCAGTTCTAAATTAGATTTCTGGGAAATAACCCTCCAATGAACCCTCGCCACTGTAAAATTATTATTCCTGGGTCGCTCGAAGAACAACATTATCCAACAAGAAATGAAAGCGAATATATTTTCTGGAAAGGTCTTCAATTTCAGACAAAGACTGAAGTAAATCCAATGCATTAGATAAAAAGACGGAGATCACCTGTCATGGGAAGAGGAGTCTGTGAGCACAAGGACTGGTGACCTCTGTCCCCAAATGGTTCGAATGCTATCCTCCACTCTTGCACAGTCCATTCGAAACATAGACTTCAGGATGTCATGAGTAATATATTCCTCAATGGGTTTCTCCCAAAGTTTCACTGGCAGACGAACTCTGTAATTCCACAGGCGAAGTACCATAGAAGCTGGTTTTATGCAGAAACGCTCTACTGGAAATACGAAGGAAATAACAATAGACTCCTTGCTTTTAGCATAGATTTTTTGCGAAAAATAATAAGTTATTTCCACTTTTTAATGACAAACTCCAGCTTTAAAAAGTGAGACGAAATCATTGCAAAAAGAGGGACACAGTACTAAAGCTATGTCATCCCCTATTTCCTTAAATGCTCAAATGTGTAGAGGCTTTTTTGAGGGCATTTTGTGCATCGCTTACATATTAATATGTATTAATATGTACTTTGAGCGATATGAAGATCATGATGAAAAATGAAGGGAATAAACGATGTGATTTATGAGGTATCTTTATGCAAGTGCCCACATCATCAGGTGAAGAAATATTGTCCTGAATAATTACTACAAATACCCATGAAGGATAAACCATTATTACTAAATACGATCTTTAACACATGGAAAATTTTGAATCTGCAACTACTTTCCATAGAGGATTTGGGACCATCATTATCCTAAGTGTTCTCAATCATGTGCTCGAATTCAACTTCCATGGGTAATATCCACCAAGGTTCTCTTCATTTAAACACTAGCCACAAAAATAGAGATATTTATCTTTCAAAATAGAATATAATCATTTTCAATTACGTTTCTTAACTCCACCAGAAGAGAAATCAGAGACACTATTACTATCATGTATGTAAAGGATCATATTTTAGAAACAATAAATTAAAAAAAAAATGCCAATACACAATAAATAAACCAGAAATTTAATACTCAATAATAAACTGTGATAAAAACACATAGGCGGATAAATTAATTTTGTTATGTTTACACAGAAATATGCTGCAAATTGTCTCCACACTTTATTGAGAAAAAAGATAGATATATACATAAACAAATATAGTTGAAAAAGGCACCAAAAACTACAATGGGAAAATTTCCAAAATAGAAAAGGGAAACACACAAAAATTTTGGGAAACATTCCCAACTCACAACAGTACAGAACATATTTTTACTAATTTAACAATTTTTGCAAGAAGTATAACTGAGGTCTGTGCATAGCGAACAGAGGAGTAAAATGGTATAGACAATGAAGGTAAGAAGGAGATTAAAATGATGCATTGAGTGATGGGTGGGCGATTGTATTGAAGTAAAAAGGGAAAGGATTGCAGACACTCAGCCAATTCAGTCACTGCAGAAGTATCTAATTAGAATGAAATCATGGTAGCATTTGAACGACTCAATTATCCAGTCAGCAAAAGTCAACAAAAGTGGGCACTTACATGGTCAATGCACACCGTGATAACTAATAAATAACTTTCTTTCTTTTTTAATCTTGAAACCCTCGAGTCAAGATGATTAAAACATCCAAAAGGGGCTCAAATCTATGAAAATGTTAGTAGAAATCATTAGAACAAGAATTTGAATTATTAGCTGATTTATTATTGTACAAGTTTGAAAATTATATAAAAAATAAGAATAAATCACAAAATAATCTTAGAATTTATATTCTAAAAAATCTCATAAAAAGGAAAAATAACTAGTATTAATAGTTTCTCATCTATCAAATATATTAATAAAATTGAAACAAATACATAGAAAATATACAACTTTTAGCTACTCCAAGTACTCACTATGAAGTCTCAAATGTCTTCTACAATTAAATTCATGTTGATTTGATCACCACAACACTCACACAAGCCT
This sequence comes from Sequoia sempervirens, assembly GCA_007258455.2. Lineage (NCBI taxonomy): Eukaryota > Viridiplantae > Streptophyta > Pinopsida > Cupressales > Cupressaceae > Sequoia > Sequoia sempervirens. Next base: position 6,900 of record VDFB02163723.1, read on the forward strand.
CCAATTTGATCGCTCATGTGCACATTTCCAAATAATGCATGCTCTTATGCAGTGGCTCAACATAAGGTTTATTCATATCAGATTATTGTTTTGTGCATTCAACACAACACTAAGATGCTTTGTGTATAGAATACTCCAATATAATGGCTTTAGACACATCTATGAAAGTATTGATTCTAGAAAATATTGTGTAACTTTATGGAAGATAACCACACATATACCATTTAATCATGTCACAATTTTAGGAATTGATAAATTCAAAGATACAATAACAATAGTTTGATCCTACAACAATACTTTGAGATGCATACATAGTTAAAATGTGGGTGCACATGCATATACTCTAACATGTTAGTCCAACACCATATATTTATTTATAGATGTTGTATCTATGAGAGGGAGTGAGATAATTTGGAAATCAGTGGTTGCTATCATATAAGCATAATGCAAGATGATTGAATATATTTGAGTCATTAAATTTAATTATTTTTCCTTAATCATTTTTTTCCTTTCACGAGTTTTTTGCAAGACACATCCAACTATGTAATGAGGAGTAGAGGAGGAAGTGGAATTAGAGGTGATGGAAAAAAACTTAGTTCATGCTTGATCTCTCTATATTTTTGGGTTTTTTTTGTGTGTTTAATTTTAAATTATTTTCCTTTGCTTAAGACATGTTTGCAAGGTTTTTTAGTTAGGTTTTGGTGAATGGTTATTAATGAGCATTGAGTTAATCTATGTCATTTGTATGGTTTGTATGCGATCCTTGATTATGTTGGCATCTAATATGTGTAGTAAATTCCCACCTTTCTTTCAATGATTTGGAGTTAGGTACTAATATTTGTAATGTTTTATTCTATTAATTTGCTCAATACCAACACTAATACAAGTATACTCTACTCATTGGTCACAACTTTTTTACTTGCAAATTTATAAATAATTTATCTTGCTATAAAAAAGATGTTTTGTTTAAGTTCTCTTATTTCCCCTTCCTTAAAAATTCATATGTAACATGCATTATTAAGGACTTTTCCTATATTGAATTTCTTGCTATTAAAAGAGAATTAAAAATATGAAGATTGTCCATTGTAAATAAATTGTTGAAGAGGATATGAAGAATATGTGGCATGTGCTTGTTTATGTAGCCTCTTAGTTGAGGTGGGATATGATTATTTAAGCTACTTTGTAGATATATTAATGTAGGATAAGGACGTGACTATATTTTATTGTTGGTATTTAAGATTAGTGTAGGGAGATACAATGTAATTTTAGATATTTAAGGAGAGATAATAAATTAATTGATGTAATTAAAATTTAAATTAGTTTATCAATTAATATTTAAGATATTGAGATATATAAATGGAAATTGATTATATTTTATTTAAAATTAACATAATGTTAATCTAACTATTGTGATATATATTTATGGATTGATATTTAAAATTGGATATGTAATTAGAATCTTGAAACTTAGAACAACGAAGGAAATTAAGAGATAGTGGGGAGGGAGGCATTGATAGAGTAACATGAATAAATAAAGATAGATAAAGATAAGAGATATAGAGGGAAAGAGAGAGAAAAAGGAGATTGAAATTTATATCTTAGAAAATCTCATAAAAAGGAAAAATAACTAGTACTAATACTAGTTATGGTATAAATTAAAAGTAAGAATAAATCACAAAATAATTTTAAAATTTATATCTTAGAAAATATCATTAAAAGGAAAAATAACTAGTACTAATAGTTTCTCATCTACCAAATATATTAATAAAATTGAAACAAATACGGAGAAAATATACAACTTGTAGCTACTCCAAGTGTTCACTATCAAGTCTCAAATGCCTTCTACAATTGAATTCATGTTGATCTGATCACCACAACACTCACACAAGCCTCCAATTTGATCACTCATGTGCACATTTCCAAATAACACATGCTCTTATGCAATGGCTCAACATAAGGTTTATTCATATCAGATTATTGTTTTGTGCATTCAACACAATGCTAAGATGCTTTGTGTATAGAATACACCAGTATAATGGCTTTGGACACATCTAAGCAAGTATTGATTCTAAAAAATATTGTGTAACTTTATGCATGATAACCACATATATACCATTTAATCATGTCACAATTTTAGGAATTGATATTCAAAGATACAATAACAATAGTTTGATCCTACAACAGGGTAAGTGCACCAAGATGGTTCCCAAAAAAGGGGCTTAAGTGGCCACTTTTTTTCTGAAATCAGGAAATACTGACCTTGGACGTGAAATTGAGGATAGCTACACTCAAAATTTTTTGATGGAACAAAAACAAGGACCACAGTGCTCCAGTCTACTTTCTAAACTACTAATTTATTTTGAAAATGGTTGAAATTAAGGGGTTCAAAAGAGGGACACACACAAATTGTGTTGTTTCTGTTAGAAAAATATAACATAGCAACTCTTGTGTGACCCGAGCATGGTGGACTTTTTTTTAGTATTTTAAAATCGCTCCATCAGAAGTTAGATAATAGATGTAGTAAGGACCTGGATATTTTCTGATAATTTTTTAATGAATATTTGATTTTTATTCATTTTCTAGAGGGCACTTCCTAAAGCATAATTTTGGCCGTTCCCCCTCAAATTTTTGAAACTAAAAGATTTTTCTAAAATTTTTTTTTTTTAAATTGTAGAATGGAGTCTATTTCTAAAAATATAATTTATTTCAAATTTCGATGAACGGTTAATTTATAGCGAAAAAAATACCAAACACTGCTTTTTGAAGAAAAACGGACATACAATCAAAAGAAATTATGGATGAAAAGTTTAACATTGTTAGAAAGTGAAAAAAATTACATCATTGGAAAGCTAATAAAGAACCTAACATTACCTATGTCTTCGATTTTCTTGATATTGAACCAGATGCAATCTTGATGGTGAGCACGAACCCGATTATGTGAAAATTTGCTGAATTTGGGAAAAAACACGTCTCTGGTCTTTGGGAATGCCCTCCAAGCCTTTGGGTTGGTATTCCAAGGAAAATACCAAAGCTAAGGCTCAAGGATTTCCAATGCAAGATATAACGCAAGCGCGTTATAACGCGCACGTGTTATGTCTTCCTTTTCACATTTTCCAAAGAGCATTACTAGCAACAAAGGTGGGAAAGGGTCGGAGAGGGTAGGGAAGGTAGGAAGGGGTGGGGAAGGGTGAGAGAGGGCGGGAGAGTGTTGGAGAGGGTGGTAGAGTGTGGGAGACGACTGGAGAGAGTGGGAGAGGTTAGGGAAGGTGGGAAAGGGTGGGAAAGGGTGGGAAAGGGTGGCAGAGGGACGGAGAGTGTTGGAGAGGGGTGGTAGAGGTGGGAGAGGATTGGAGAGAGGGGTAGGGAAGGTGGGAAAGGGTGGGAAAAGGTGGGAGAGGGTAAGAGAGGGTTGGAGAGAGTGGGAGAGGTCCTAAGAGGATGGTAGAGAGTTGGAGAGGGTGGGAGAGGGTTGCAGAGGGTTGGAGAGGGTGGGGGAGAGGGTTAGAAAGGGTTGGAGAGGGTGGGAGAGGGTTGGAGAGGGTGGAAGAGAGGGTTGGAGAGAGTGAGAGAGTGTGGGAGAGGGTTAGAGAGAGTGTTGGAGAGGATGGTAAAGGGTGGGAGAGGATGGGAGAGAGTGGGAGAGGTTAGGGAAGGTGGGAAAGGGTGGGAGAGGGTGAGAGAGGGTTGGAGAGAGTGGGAGGTCCTAAGAGGGTGAGTAGAGGGTTGGAGAGGGTTGGAAGGGTTGTAGAGGGTTGGAGAGGTGCGGAGGGTGGAAGAGAGGGTTGGAGAGGTGAGGGAGGTTAATGGGGAGAGGAACAGAGGTGTTGGATAGAGATTGGTAGAGATTGGGAGGATTAGGAGAGAGTGGGAGAGGGTGGGAAGGAGGAAAGAGATTAGGAGGAGAGGGTGAGAGAGGGTTGGAGAGTGGGAGAGGTCCTAGAGGTTGGAGAGGGTTCGCGAGGAGGGTGGGGAGGGTGGGAGTCTCGCGGGAGAGGGTGGGAGAGGGTTGGAACAATGGGAGAGGAGGCTAGAAAAGAGTGGCGGAGGGTGTGAAGGGTTTGAGATTGGGAGAGGGCAGAGGGAGGGTTAGAGAGGTGGGAATGCGAGGATGGGAGAAGGTGTTGGAGAGTGTAGGAGGGCTAGAAGAGATGTTGGAGGCGTGGTGAGGGTGGGAGGATTAAGGAGAGTGGGAGAGGAGTGGGGAAGGTGGGAAAAGGGTGTGGGAGGGTTAGAGAGGGTGGGGGAGGGTGGAAGAGAGGGTTGGAGAGAGTGAGAGAGTGTGGGAGAGGGCTAGAGAGAGTGTTGGAGAGGGTGGTAGAGGGTGGGAGAGGATTGGAGAGGTTGGGAGAGGTACCTGGGGAAGGTGGGAAAG
>VDFB02163725.1:0-20458 GCA_007258455.2 Sequoia sempervirens
AAAAAAGCTGATTCGTAACTATGGCGATGTGTCTTACACTCTGCAATTGCGCGGTGGTGCAGCACGCCCCATGCCCCTCACCTGTTCCAATAGTTTCCTCCTATAAATGCTGACGACGTGATTTCCCGGCTACTGAACCAAAAAAACCGGCGTGAGACAACTTCCCGGATGAAAGCTGTTACCAGAAATAGCTCATTCGCTAATTAGTCTAAGAAGTTATTGCATGTCCATTAAAGGACCTTCAGCATATCCAGTGCGCTTTCTGGTATTACCTTGATGACTGGTACTTCTGCGACCAGTTGGATAGTCAATCTTAGACGACGAAAAAAGTTCTTTTTGAAAAAATAAATAAGGTTTCCATTATTTCTATCAACAAACCCTCCTTAAATTACATGCACCAGTAACAATTTGACAAGAAAATCAGTTTACAGTAAGGAGATTTATTGGATAAGATATGAGATCTGAAATAGCAAGGATCATACTGCTCTTATCAGAAGGGGCTAACAGTTTGCCAACAAATTAACCAGCCTTGATAAAATGATCAATGGCGGCAACAAGATTCGAAGCCTGGGCCGCAGCCTGCGCGTCTTCCGCGATGGCAAATTCATTCACATGAAAATAATGCTCCACATTTTCCGAAACAATCACCTCCACACTTGCCCCGCATTTATCATAGCCTGGCAGAACTCCATTTGTGTGTCGCGCATCAAATCTCCGTCCGCAATGGCAACAAGCATTTTCGGAAGCTTTGATCCATGGAGACTTTGAGCCAGAGGACCCAGGGGATTAACAATCGGATGGTCCTTGTTACTCCCCTGCGGCAAAGCCAGCTTTAAGAAGCCATCGATCTTTTCGATGGTGATGAAGGGAGTTTTAGGAACGGTTTCCGCCTCCGACCTGCTCCGCTCGTTTCTCACAAACCCTGGGTGAATGAGTATACAGCCGCGAAGGCAAAGGGGATTTAAGCTTTCTTCGGTATTGTAAGCTAGGGCCGTCTGGTGCACTAAATTACCCCCTGCGCTCTCCCCCATGAGAAAACAGCGCCGGAAATCGGCGCTCTCGGTGAGCCAGGGTTGCTTGTCTTCTTTCAGCTGAGCTAAGGTTCGAAGCCACTCCACCGCCGCAAGGCAGTCATGACAGGCGGCAGGAAGGCGGTGCTCTGGAGCCAGCCTGTAATCTACCGACACGACCACCACCTGCGATTCCCTGGCCAGGCGCGAGTAGAAATAGTAATACATGCGCCAGTCGACATGGCTGACGCAGAACCCTCCGCCATGAAAATGAATCACCAGTGGAAGCTTCTCCTCGCTCTTCTTCTCAGGCAGATATATGCGAGCCCACAGTCCGGTTGCCTCCTGTAGAGGCACGTCTCTGGTGGCCACTCCATCAATGAAGGTGTGATTGGAAGGAGGGATTGGGTGAGTGAGGGGCGTCTCCATTGGTGTACGCTCCACAGATCCATCGCTAAACAGCTTCAGCTCTCCGGGAACCTCCTCCACTACGTGTTTTTCTTCCATTTTTTTGGGGGGAATGATATGACGGGATTTCGTTGCAGTATAGCCTATATAGCAACATTCAGTCAGAGCGGTAGGTTTATGCCGGTCGCATGCACAGAATTTTCTCGTTTGGTAACTTATTGGGCAGTGGGCTCCACAGTGAAATGGAGTAGTGTGAACATAAAACCCGTGTGGAGGAATAGCTTAATCTTAGTGACGTTTCGGTGGTGTGAATGATGAACCAGGGCCTGGAATTTGACGGCCACCCTACCTGTCATATGAAAATTTTATGACGGTTTGTTCATTTAGATGCCTGTCACTTTACGTTTTATGAAAAAAATTAATTGTCAAAAACACATTTAAATATCAATTTCAAATCTAGCAAGAAATAATTATATGAAATTAAAAATAGTTTAATCCTTATTCAACTCATTATCTAAAATTTCAACATGCTCACCAATAAAACACAATGTATTATCTTGAAAAAAATCAAAGCTTAGGAATCACTATAAGAAAAAATACTATAAAATAAATGCTATTGAATTTTTTTATAGTTTAATTATTAAATTCATCTATCTAAAAACATTGTATTCTTTTGAAAAAAATCAAAGCTCAGGAATCACTAAGAAAAAATACTATAAAATAAATGCTATTGAATTTTTTTATAGTTTAATCCTTAAATTCATCTATCTAAAAACATAAATTATTTGTAAAAGGTAAATAAAATTAACATGCTCACCAATAAAACCAAATTCAAAAAAATCAAGCTGAGAATCACTGTAAACAAAATGCTATAAAATAAATGTTGTTGTAACAATGAAAAATTGTCAAGTTTCTAAATTCATATAGAAAATAAATCTTGTTAAAATATTCAAAAAGTTAAAAAACAATTATATTCTATTTTGAAAAGATTTTGAATTAATATATATTTTTATAATAAATATTATAAATCATATATTTTAATATAAAGCAATGATAACTATTAGTAAAAATGTCAAAATCTTTAAAAAATTAGAAAGAATTATATTTAATATTGAAAAGATTCTATTTTCAAGAGATTTTTAATTAATAAGTATATATATAATAAATCATATATATTAATATAAAGTGAAATTAAAAAGAATTATTCCAATTCTAAACTAATTTATATTTTTATCATAAATTCTATATATATATATATATATACCTACAATAAATTTTTACGGTTTAATAATAATTTTAAGTGTCATATTTATACCTATATAAAAATATAGCAAGTCAAATGATACGGTCTAATAAATTTTTAGGTTGTAATATAATTAAAATGTAAAAACGGTCAAATAGACCATCAAATTCCGTGTGATGAACGATGTAGATTTCCAAGATCGCGATGAATGCGTACAAAACTCAAAGAAACTCTGAAAAAAGTGGAAGATAGGTAGATCAAACGAATATTTGTCGTTCAACAGGCTTGACTACATTAATCTTCAGAACCTTCCAAAGTTTTTATTTATCTTTAATCAAAAATATGTTTGACTATATTAATATTTTTTAATTTTTAATGTTCAAAACTGTATATATATAAACACTTAAAAAAAAAAAATAGAATAGAAGGTTTTTAGTGTTTAGGAGGTTGAATATTGATTTAAGGGATATTTAATTTAAATATTTTTTAATGTTGATTAGTTGGTTATTTTAATAATGAATTTGTATACTTTAATGGGATAATTTGTTTTCATTAGGTAAATATGATAGGATAATTAGTCACTAACTTTATTCTAGTAATTTGATTCTAAATCATTTACATTTATATTTTTTTAATTATATTTATTGCACTAGATTCTAGGTTATGTATATGTTTACATATTCTAAAATGGTCTCATAGCTAGAACACATTCTTACATCTTTAATTGCTTCATCTTCTTCAATTGCACTTAAGGGAGATTGTTAATGTTATTTTTATTACTTTGAATTTTGTGGTGGTTGTTCTTCACTAGGGTTTTCATGAATTGGTGGGGGATTTTTAATTCTTAAAAATTAAATAAAATTGAGAACTTAAAAGCAAGTTGAAAGTTAACATCTAAAAATTAGAAAAAATATCATATCCATGCTCGCAAGATCAATTTCATAGTCATTGAGTAAAGTTGTAGTTACATAAATTTTCTTGATGGAAAATATTTAAAAATTACAAATTTTGATGTGTTCATTTAACAAGCCCTAAATTTCTACAACATTGATGAATTACTTTGGAACACCGAATAGAGTCACATTCCACATTGAACCAAGAGATAAATACTAACATTTATTATTTGTATTTCAAAATATTACTTTTAACAAGTTTATCATTCCTCCTTTTATTCTTAAGATCTTTGTTGTGAATGAGGATTAATTAATTTATCACTAGAGATTTATGTAGAGATGTCCATTTCCTTACAAATATACAATTTTCTCATAAATATTAGACTTCACTTATGTATTAAGTCCTCTCTTTTATTAATTAAAATGATAAAAATTCTCAATAATGAAAATTTTTAATTAAATAAAAAAAGTGTAGCTCCTAGACATAACTACAATAGCAAAAAAATGAGGGTACAATGGAATGAGTGGCTAACAAAAACCCCTTAATATAAATTTGATGGTTATTTATACTTCAAATTTTCATTATTGTAAAAATGGTAGTATGAACATTTACACAAGTAATCATATATATATTAACATAAATTTTAAATGCATACATCTAAAAAACACCAATCCAATATAATCGTTTAAATAAATATATTTAACACGTCTATATTCTTAATGCTTCTAAATAGATGTAATTGAAATATCAAACAATATTAAAATAATCAAATTTTTACACGTTGAAAGAATAGTGACCCCTATATCAATTGTTGCACGAATTATGACCAAAAGTCATAAGGACCACATAATCAAGACATTGTGAATGGGGTTCCAACTAGTACCAATTCCTTCATATCAAAAAGGAAAAATGTATTGTGACCAAAAGTCATAAAGACCACATAATCAAGATGCCACAAATAGATTCCAACTAATACCAAATCCTCAATATCAAAAAGAAAAAAACATGAATATTTTAAATGCATACATCTAAAAAATACCAATCAAATATAATATCTTTTGAATAAATGTATTTAAAATAACAATATTCCAAGTGCTTCTAGATAGATGCAATCGAAATATCAAACATTAAAATAATCAAAGCTTTATGCGTTGAAAGGGTAGTGACCCCAATATCAATTGTTGCATAATTATGACCAAAAGTTATAGGAACAACATAATCAAGTCATCACAAATGAGGTCCCAACTAATGTCAATTTCTTGTATCAAAAAGAAAAAAACATATTATGATCAAAAGTCACAAAGACCACATAATCAAGACCTCACAAATGAATTCCAACTAATACCAATTCCTCAATATCAAAAAAGAAAAAATAATGAATATTTTAAATGCATACACCTAAAAAAACACTAATCCAATATAATATCTTTTATAAAAATATATTTAAAATAACTATATTCCAAGTGCTTCTAGATAGATGCAATTGAAATATCAAACAGCATTACAATAATCAAAACTTTTGGTAGTAAAAAGATAAGGACCTTAATATCAATTATTGTATGAAATATGACCAAAAATTATAGGAACAACATAATCAAGCCGTCACAGATGAGGTCCCAACTAATACCAATTCCTCTAATAAAGAGAAAAAATGTATTATGACCAAAAGTCATAGAGACGACATTAAAGAACATCACAAATAAGACCCCCAACTACCAACTACTACCAATTTCTTAAAAGAAGAGGAAAAAAAAGAGAAGAGAAAGAAAAAGTGACCAGAATTCATAAGAACGACATAATCAAGATGTCACCAATGGATCCCAACTGGTGCTAGTGCCAATTCCTCCGTATCACTGAAACGTAACTTGAAGGCGGCGAGACTGTACATTTCTCAACCCCATTGAACCCGAAGATATCGGTCTTTTCCTTGTCATTTTCGTCGTCGCTTGTTGATGTTCAAAGCATTTAACAATGGAGGATAGTGCACCAAGCAGGGAAATTAGGGATCCATCCTCAATATTCCACTCGACCAATTGGTTACATGGTGGACGGAAACCCCTAATTCAATCATTCCAACAAAAAAAAATGGAAGAAAAATACGTTGTGGAGGACGTTTCCGGAGATCTGAAGCTGTTTAGCGACGGATCTGTTGAACGCACGCCTATGCAGACACCCCTTGCTAACCCGATTCCTCCTTCCAATCACACCTTCATTGATGGAGTCGCCACAAGTGACGTGCCTCTAAACGAGGCAACAGGGGTTTGGGCTCGCATATACCTGCCGGAGACGAAGGAGAAGAAGAAGCTTCCGCTGGTGATTCATTTTCATGGCGGAGGGTTCTGCCCCACTCACGCCGACTGGCGATTGTATTATCAGTTCTACTCGCACATAACCAGAGCATTGCGGGTCGTGGTCATGTCGGTGGATTACAGGCTGGCGCCAGAGCACCGCCTCCCCGCCGCCTGCCACGACTGCATTGCGGCGGTGGAGTGGGTTCGATCCCTCGCCCAATTGAAAGAAAAGAAGCACGACTGGTTTACCGAGAATGCCGATTTCCGGCGCTGTTTTCTCATGGGGGTAAGCGCAGGGGGCAATTTAGTTGACCAGACAGCCCTCGCTTGCGCCGCCCCCGCAGAAATTGAGAGCCCCCTCTGTCTACGTGGTTGTATACTGATTCACCCAGGGTTTGTGAGAAATGAGCGGAGCAGGTCGGAGGCGGAAACTGTTCCTAAAACCCCCTCAGTCACCATCGAAAAGATCGATGGGTTCTATAAACTGGCTTTGCCGGAGGGAAGTAACAAGGACCACCCGATTATTAATCCCATGGGTCCTTAGGCGCCGCCTCTCGATGGACTGAAGCTTCCCAAAATGTTGGTTGCCATTGCGGACGGAGATTTGATGTGGGACACACAGATGGAGTTCTGCCAGGCCATGACAAATGCGGGGCAAAGTGTGGAGGTGATCGTTTCGGAAAATGTGGGGCATTGTTTTCACGTAGATGCGCAGACTGCGGCGCAGACTTCCAGTCTCGTTGCCGCCATTGACCGTTTCATTAAGGACCGTTAGGAGCTGTTCAGCCCCGTTTGATTAGAATCATGATGTTTGCTGTCATGCCCTATCCACAGTATATCTTTGCTGTTATATATACGCTATCTTCTTCTCGAATAATGAATGGTGCGTATAACTTAAGGTTTGGTTTATTGGTATATAATTGTAATTGTGAAAAATGTCCATCTTCAATTTATTTATTTTGTGTTTGGTTTTGGGTAATGTCTTAATATGTTTATATGATTATAAATGGTATATTTTGGTATATAATTAGATTTGTGTATTTAGTTATGTTTAAATTTAATTATATGTTTATTATTTATTTAGTCTTTTTTTATTAAGAGGGATAAATGCTTTTGACCTCATCCCTAATATAAATTCTCAACACTTACATCGCAATGGGGTTTGAACCTTGATGGCAAGAATAACAACGCAACAATTTAACCATCACACCATGTCACTATTGACTATTTATGTGTAATCTTAGTTTAATTGTATTGTTTTGATTATTAATCTAATCATTATCTATAATCCAATCTTGTTGGACACGCATCTAATTTAGTTGTTTAAATTTGTGAGTGTAAGTTTGTCCTCAATCGACAATCTTGTATTGGAATTAGGTTATATCTTAATTCTTATCTAATTTATTTAATTATATATGTAGATCAATAATTAATGCATTTGCTTCATAGTACATGTAATGGGTGACCTTGGAAACCCATGTATGCGAGGACAACAATATTAATCATTACTCTATAGTTATTTGTAATTATTATGACAAGAAGACATAGTAAGAGGAAGAAAAAGATGAAAAATCACTTTGAAAGATAAAGAGTCATGTCATGTAATTGGAGCATTCATGGAGCACTTGGGAGTTACAAGTTGACTTCTTGCATAATTGTAAGAATTACATACTTGGGAGCTATATATTATATTCTCAAAATAATCTTCATCAATGGAATGTTGAAATTTTTACTCGGATATGGACACCTAGTTTGGGCTCATGGTTTTAATCCATTGTTTTGTAAATTATTTATGGTTTCTTGTTTCTATTTGCTCTATATATTGTAGGCACATGATAGAGATTTTGTATGGGTTATTTGGAAGTACTATTATTGTTACCATAATGTTATTGAATAAGAGAGTTGTACTAGACTATATTAATTTAACACTTTTATTGTGATTAATACAAGCTTGGTGTTTTTTTGTGGTAGATCTTTTCCAAAAGGCTTCCTTTACATACATCTAGTATAATACATATTTATTGATTTTAATTTGTTGTTGCATATGCTTCTTCATGTTATGATCCGTTCTTAAAAATATATTTCACCCTTCATGAAATATACAACCACCCTTTTTGAAAATAATAAATTATCTTTCACATTTTTTATATTAATAATAGTTTAACCACTCAAAATACAAGGATCTAGTCCATTATGCTATAATAGGTTTAACAACTATACCCTGTAAAGCCAATTGCACATTATGAGTTGCCTATACACACTTCGCCTTACACTAGTATAGATTTTAAACTATCAGCATTAGGTGGATTTGAAGTTTTTGTTGTTGATATTCTACAAAAAATATACAAACATGTTCCAAACTGTAGTAAATCTGCTCATATGGTTCGCCCCAAGTTCCTGCTCTCACTATAGGAATCCATGCTGCCCCAATTGACAAGAGTGTTTATGGCCTCCAACTCCTCATTTGAGAAGACTTCTTCAATTTATTGGTTGTCATTGGTATAAAGTTTCAGAGCTCTGTTTGTTAAGTTCTTCTCTTTGTCAGCAGCTTTGCCATTGAAATCCTTTTGAAATGACTCTAAATCTCTCATAAACACAGCTAGACTTGGTTGGCATTGTTGCCAGGAGTGACCAAATTTGACTTCATGTTGATTAATCAGGACTATCCCATCTTTAAGCAAACTTAGGAATTTGCTCTCTACTATCTCCATAGTGGCTACTACCTGCATGGCAACATTAAAGCGTGTGAGTCTTTTTAGAGACTCGGTAAGAACCCTCTGACACTCACTAAATTTGTCCTCATTCCTTGCCTTCCATATACACCACATAATTTCAGATGAAAGAGAAAACCAAAACATATGCAAGTCCTTGCTTAGTTTTTTATCATGACTCAATAAAAAAAAATCCAATTAACCTTTCCATTAGTATCCCAAATTTCTTGCTCATTACAAAAGATTTTCCATATTTCATTAGCAAAAAAAAATCAAAGAAAATGTGATTGATTGTTACAGGAACCCTACACAAGATGCAAATATCAATGTCAGAATGATTCATTTTGTAAGGAAGTTTTTACAATAGTAAGAGTCATCTAAAACAAGCTTTTTTTGCATCAGTACCATTGTGCCAAACTGAAATAAAAGATTTTTTCCAAGATTTACAATCATAATTGACTTTCCAAACCTTGTTAAGATGTTCAATAAGAGGATTGGAACTAATTAACTCTTAATAAATATTTTGTCTTGAATTCATTGAGAGGGGTGGAGTTGTGTCACACAAAGTCAGAAGGCATGGGTTCCCCATTGGTAGTGCTAGGATTCAAACTGATGTTTTTGCAAGCTTCCTTAATCACTAAGTAGGTTATGGCATTAGAAACGTGGAGGTTAAGCTTCTCTTTCAATTGATCCCAACCTACTAAAACCCCATCTCTCAAGATGTCATTAAATATTCTAATACTAGCTTAGTGCCACTTTTTTGTAGAACAAACTTGCAGCAGGCCAAGGCTTTGTCATTGTGCTCTAAATTCCACCAAATAGAGTGTCTGGGATGAATAAAGTTTTGGTTGTGATCAACAAGAAGAGGACACTTAACATTCCCCCTAACTAACTCCCAAGCTTTCCAAATGGTCTTGAACACCATTGAACTTGAAGGAGCAATTAGGTGTTTGGTAATAAGTAGGTCACTAAAAGGTAGGGACTTCCAAGACTTAGCCATTTTAGGTATAGCCTCTTTGATGTTGTTTTTGACCAGAAATTTCAATGGTTCTTCACCATCAAGAGATTTTAGAATCCATTAACTGGCTAGAGCAATACCATGTTTCTTTAGGTCCTTTAGACCCAATCCCCCATTGGTTTTTTCCAAGCAACACCAGTCCCATTTGATCGAATGCATTTTCCTTTTGCCTTTCCCATCAGACCATAAAAAGCATCTAATTTTCTTTTGGATTTCATACACTTGATATCTATTGAAAAACCAAACCGAAGCAAAGTATATGGAATATGAGGACATTATCTTCTGGTAGATTTGGATCCTCCCCGCAATAGAGAGGTATTTCTTGTTCTAGCCATCTAGTTTCTTAGCCAACTTAGTTTTGATCCATAGCCACATCTCCTTTAGGTTAGGACTCACGGAGAAAGGGATCCCCAGGTATCTCACTTGATTTTGAGACCCCCCCATTGGAAGTCAAATTTGTGAAGCCATTTAGGTGCAACATCAAACCACCCCAGCATTATGGATTTGGCCCTAGATATTTTGGCCCCTTTGGCAAGATAAAATAGGTTAAGCTTTTCTAACAGATTGATCAAGTTCTCTTCTTGAAGATTAATGAAAATGGTTGTATCATCAACAAACTCTATATTGAGGAGTTCATTCTTATTTGGAAGCATCAACCCTTTAACCTTGGGGGAGTTACTAGGATCTCTTAGAATATAATGTAGGGAATCCAAGGCAAAGACAAATAAGGCAGGGGCTAGGGGACACCCTTGCCTAATTGATCTCTCCAACTTTATAACTTCATAGAGTGAACCATTAACATCAACCTGAGCAGTAGCTTCACTTACAAGGGTGTCAACCATGGTGCAAAAGGCATGGGGGAATCTAAAGGCCTCCAAGGTCATTCTAAGAAAGGGCCATTCTATCCTATCATAGGCTTTTTCAAAGTCAAGGAGAAGCATGGCAACATCTTGGCCAGACCGCCTTGCCCAATCCATAGCTTCTGAGCTTGTGATTAGGTTTTCAAGGATATATCTTCCCTTGATGAACCCTATCTGATTACTATTGATGAATTTTGGAAGTACATTAGTGAGTCTTAGAGCCAAAATCTTTGCTAGCACCTTGTAAGATACATTTAACAATGTAATAGGCCTTCAGTTCTATATCAAATTTCTATCCCCTTCCTTTGGTAGAAGTTTGATGAGTCCTCTATTAATGCTCTCCCCTAAAGAACCCTTTATTCAATGCTTCCATGTAGAGTTGGTGCAAGTCATCACAAATCCACTCACTAAAAGTCTTATAAAACTCAACTAGCAGCCCATCCATCCCAAGAGTCTTGGCATTATTCATAGATGCTATAGCCTTCTTTATTTCTTCTTTGGTTATGCTACTTGATAGGGTTGCAACATCATCTTTGGAAATCTTTGAAGGTATCAGCTTCTTGACCAAGTCCCTAGCATGGCCACAATATTCCTTGTTCCCCTTAGACTGAAACAACTCTTTATAGAACAGGAAGAACTAGTGTAGAATGTCCTCTTGATTGGTTATGGAGGGTCCATTTTGGTATATTTTCTCAATGTGCTCCTTTATCCCTTTTTCCTTAATATATCTGAAAAAAACTTGGAACCCTTGTCCCCATGTTTTAACTAGTTAATTTTGGCTCTAACCTTAAGCCCAGGGATCTTATTTTCCTGTAGTTTTCGCAGAGAGTGTTTGGTTTTATTGAGTTCCTCATAACAATTAGCACTGGTGGGGTCCTTTTGCATCTTGTCTTCAACACTAAGCAACTCATTCCAAAGGAGGTTTTCCTCCTTTCTACTATCCAAGGCCCTTTTTTCACCAACAGTCTGAAAAAGGATTCTCCAACTTTTAACATTCTGATTCCACCTGTCAATTAGACTTAGGTCCTTGAGGAGCCATTTGTTAACCTCTCTCAAAGTATTTATGGCATCAATACAATCTTTGTCCTTTAACAGGTTGGTGTTGAGGATGAAATTCTCTTTCTTTGGATATTTCCTTCTTCCACTATTCAACCCAATACAAAATTTGATTGGATGGTGGTCTGACAGGGTATAAGGGTAGACCATTACCTTGCTCCCATCACTAAAAGGCTCAAAGCAAAAGGATTCCTTGTTAGAGTAGAACCTTTCCAACCTGCAATAGATTATCCTTCCCCCCTTTTGGGTATTGCACCATGCGAACCAGACTGAATTACTTTCCCTTTTCATCCCTTGGAGGGGGTAGGCCAAGTTAAGTTTGGCTTTCATTCTAGCCCAATAATATTTCTCATTTCCCTTCCAGTCCATATTAAGTCCACCACTTTTGTCCTCATTTCCTTCAATCATGTTAAAGTCACCACCCACTAACCATGGAATCTCTAGGAGGCAACATAGCCATTTCCATAGTTTAATTATATCCAAGTAATCATTTGGTGCATAGACCAAGCAAACACCAAATTTGGTCTCACCTTTTACAAACATTTCCCATACTACCCTATTACAAGGGGAGACCCTAGAGTCAGTAAGAAATTGATT
Organism: Sequoia sempervirens; assembly: GCA_007258455.2. Lineage (NCBI taxonomy): Eukaryota > Viridiplantae > Streptophyta > Pinopsida > Cupressales > Cupressaceae > Sequoia > Sequoia sempervirens. The sequence goes on from VDFB02163725.1 coordinate 12,089, forward strand.
CCACTTATTGGCCATAAGGATGGAAATGCCTCGTCTATCCTTTTCATGTTGTGCGGCAATGTGGGAGGAGCTGCCCCATATGAACCTCAAGTTGGTCTACAGGGTAAACCCTACTGCCTTGACTTCCTGCAGAAGGACAAAGTCTTTATCTTTTTCCAGGTTTAGGAATCTCCTTGTTAGATACTTTCTATCTGAGGACTCTAGTCCCCTCACATTCCATAATATACAATTAAGACTCATCATTAACCTTTTCACTTGCAGGCTCTTTGGCACTCCTAAATAGCTCAAAGTATTTAGGTTCCCCATCCTCACCCTCAATTCTTTTGGCTGAGGGGATAGTGAGAACAATACTTGTTTTTTTCCCTCTTGCCTTTTAGGATGCCCATACTGCTTTTACTGAGGGCAGTGGTGACGCCCTTCTTTCTTCCTCTTTTTTTCATAGGAGGGGCCACATCAACCACTTGCTCTTGCAACACAAGGGACTCTTGAGTACTACCTTTGTCATCTCTATCATTTCTAGGTTTAACCAACGAAGTGTCCAAATTGGTGGGGCTAACACCTGAAATTTCACCCTCTATTATAGTGGCATGCTTATTACCAGTATCCCTAAAGGGTCTTGGGTGAAGCCACAATAGTGGTTTACAATTTGATGGAGGAAGGAAAACTAAGAAAAATGGCCCCATGGCAAAAAAAATGGTTTTAGGGATTTGAATGAACCTACAAGTTCGACCGAACCATAAAGGGGTTCGACTAGGGTTCGAACCCATCAATCACGGGGCCCACATTTCCCACCCAAAAAACAAAAGGGAAAATGCATATTGAGGGGGTTCGAATGAACCCTGGTTCGCTAGAACCCCCTTGGTTCTAGCGAACCCCCCTTTTCCCTAATTTTTGACTTTGTTCACACAAAAAACCTAATTTTTTACGCTTTGACGTTGGAGGATGAAAATGGGGGAATCTTCACAAACCCAATTGGATTCAGTATTCCTCGAACGAGCTATCCAATGAATATAATTTTAATATGTTTTGGTTTTATTATGTATCTATTTTTTAGTTTTATTAAACATAGGTTTTTCATCGAAAATGAATTTCTTTGTTCTTCACATGTGGAAAAATAGAGATTATAAAAAAAAAATTTAAAAATATGAAAGTGCAATTCAAATATTGAAGTCCTTGATCCAACTAAAAAATAATAATTGAATTTAGATATACAAAAAAAAAAGTACATGCTATACTTATATCCTGAATTGTCATTGTTTGACTTTGAAACTTGATTAAAGAAAAAATATCAATAAAAACTATCTAACCGCGTAAGCACTAGATATCGGAGTTAAAAATCTAAATTTGAAAGAATTAGAATTTTATCCTTCATGGAAAAAAAGTTAAGCATACTGTAAAGCGCCACTTTTAAAAATGTTGTTTTTGAAAACCAGCCTTTTGTGGGAGATGGAAAAAGAAGTGCAATTTAATTCCAAAAATTTTGAAAAAAATATTTTTAGAATCTACAGACAAAATTTGATGAGACTCTAGTTTAACAATCTTCAAATTCTCACGGTTTAGCCGCTATAGGTGTCAATGTGAAGATTTAGTTAAAAATAAAATTCCTCAAGTCCAGTTTAGCCAAAATTGTAAACCACTATTATGGGATCATCCACCCTCTTGTAGGGTCAATTGGGGAGTCAAAGACATTTTTAAGCCATTTCTCACTCTCTGATTTATCTACGGACCACTTGCTAATCATTTCAGAGAGTGAACCCAAGATTTCTTTTAGAAATTGTGACTTATCTTCACAATCCCCTGGGGTGCCTAAGCAGACCTCTAATTGTGTTTTGACTTCCCCTCTTAAAGGATTGGAATTATTTAAGCTTTCCATAAATTTTTTTTCAAGTTTCTTGTGATCAATTTCAGAGACTAGGAGTCTACCTTCACCAATCTGGAGGGCCTGAGAATCCCCCCGCCAGTCCCCTTAGGGATTTCTGATAAGGTGATGGGGTTCTCTCCTCCAAGTCCACATTCTTCTAAACAGTTGTAGATTCTACTTTGACACAAGTTGAAGAGTCAGAGCAATGGGAGCTACTATCTCCCTTATCATTATGCATCGGCAAGGTTATTGGGAGGAGAGGTCAAGATTACCAGACCCTCCATTCTAGGCGAGTTCAAGTTTAGACTCCGAGATTATAACTCCATTAATGAACTTTTCCACTTTCTTATAATTTTTGCCATTCTTTTTATTAATCTCAACATTTTTTTATTTTCTCCAAGACGAGCTACTGGGCATTTTTTCCCAGAAGCAGGTGCCAGACTTGGGGGAGGAAAAGGAGGCATTGGAGAAAAGGGAATCACGGGAGGGTCGTAGCTACATGGAGAGGGAGACGAGGGAGCAGTAGCATGTTCTGTCAGGGGAGAAAAACAATTAGCTTGGGGGACGGTGGCAGCAAGGGCAGAGGCTGGTGCAAAGGGAACGAGCTCGACGACAGTAAAGGGGACACATTCAGAGCCACCAGTAACAAGAGAACCAACACCGACAGGCTCGGCGGAATTAGAAGACAGGGGTTTCACAACAATGGGTTGGCGAGGATTGCCCCTATCTTTTTTTATAAGAAGGCAATTCTTTTGAATGTGCCCATCATGCTTGCAAAGGTTAACCCTCCCAAAAATTTGATAGGGAACAGGTGCCTTGAGTCATCAAATAGGATACCAATATTTCTCGACAATTCCACACCCAAGTTTAGAGAAATGAGAGCACGAGCGTTCATCTGAGGGAGTGGAGTTTTGGGTTTATCCACCCTAAACACATTTTCGAATGGCGCTAGAACTTGAGGTATAGAAGACCATAAGTCATGAGGAGTTTTTTTGACCAAGAGCCATCTCTAGTGATACCGTCGGGAGGGCCTGGGGGACCGTACCTTCCTCCATTAAAACACACACGCACAGCGGGCAAGAGAGCTCAAGAAAAGACTAAAACAACCAATTCCACACAAGCGAAGAAAGAATGAAAGGAAGGCAGGCAGAGAACACATTAAAGCGGGTACAGAGGGAAGTACGTGTAAACCTCCGTGGGGGAAGGGCCAGGCCTCCCCCACACCACTTGTCCGACGAAGCCGACCCTAGCAACCAGCGCGCAACTTGCAGAGCCTTTCAACCTCCCAAAGAGTTTGAATTCATATTTGATAACAATAAAAATATGAAGGAGCTTAGCTTTAGGATTGATGATGAAAGAATAAAGTTAATTTTTGGATTTCACAGTTTTGAAATATTTCAAATGTATTTATTTCCTTTTATTTCACTCGCAAGTGAATGCATTTCACCTCATTCATTTACATTTGAATCCCTTTTATATTTTCTATTTGTTCTTATATGTGGATTTCAAATTTACTTACCTACATTAAATATTAAATTATTACTTTAATATTTAAGTCTGTTTTCAATTTACATACTCTAGATTTAGTAAACACAAATAAAATTTTAACTTGTTGCCTTAGAATGAATTTCCACAATTTAAATCACTCTCATATTACCTTAAATCAAGTTGTAGGATTTAAAACTTCTTGTAAACTTTTGTAAATTCATTGTAAACTTTGATAGATCAAGATTTAAACTTTAAACACTTGAACAATTATTATAATCAAACATTAAAATAATATTTAATTTTCCATGTCACATTATCCTAAATAATGAGGGATTTTAACTCTTAACATGTCTCTATTTTCATCTAGAGTCTGATGAGCTATTAATCAACTTTAATTCAACATACTAGATTAAATATAAAACATAATGACTTTATTTTACTATCCACAAGCTTTAAATAATTTAGAAGCCTTTTAAAATAAATGACAATATAAAACTATGCATTTTTTACATCATGGTAGGCCTAAATTCTAATTCGTCAATTAAGAATTAATGGTAGGTCTTTTCACTTTTAATTCATCCAATTTTCATCCCTAACTCCCAAGATCCATTAATTTGGATGAAATCGACATATTGGGTTTGATCTTGAAACATAAGCTCTTTTACTTCACAAGCTTAATAAAATAGCATATGTGCATACATAAAAAGTAGCAACCACATTAGTTTAATTATCCAATGGTGGATATTTAAACATTAGAGATTAAAGGAATGTTTTATACTCACAATTACCATTGGATCAAAAAACCCTAAGACTTCTTATTGAAAAATATTTGTAAAAGATTCATCTTACCCATTTTAAATCTTTCACACCATATTTGATGCTTCCAAATTCCACTCGCCATTCCAATTAGCATCCTTTCATATAAATCATTATCAATTATTTTATTTTACACCAATCATAAATTAATGTGACAAATTACATGTACCATTCTATGGATACTTCCAAATTACCACACCATATTGGTTTGGCCTACTAGATAAAACCATATGCCTTCTTTTCACCATTTACACCAAGATAAAGACTCACTCTATGTTAAAACATATGTTGAATGACTATGAAAATGATATGCCAAATTCCTAAGGCAACATCAAGATTAAATTTAAATGTGGTTCTTTAGTGTTGTTTATTTTCTTTAAATTACCCACATCAATTTAAAAGAGTGTCATGTAGCTAGGAATCCTTTGTATGGATTGTGCCACATCTTACTTTTTTATGTTTCCATTCATGATATACCTACTTTTTGTTTCCAATAGTGGCACCTACTTGAGAATTTAGGCTAACATATATCATACACATAGGCCACTAGAAATATGTTGATTCTTCCTACCCATGCCATGACTACATTAATATGTCATGTTGCCTAGGTCACACCATGTTTGGATATTTTTCATTCATCCCTAAGCATGGGCCCCTATTATTTGATACCATTCAACTTCTATTTAGCAATTCCCTTAACCTCCATCTTCATTTCGATTTAAGAAGTCAATGTCATGTTTGTTTTGATGCACCATTCTTTTTGGATCTCACTTTTTTTGCACTAAAATAAATAAACATTTTGTATGTTGGTTGTGTAAGCCATTTAGCTTGTTTTTGATTAATTTCTTGAGGTCGTGTAGGATCTAAAGATATGTACAATGCCTCCTATATTGCACCTAAATTTTATTTTTTAAATACTTTACTAGTTTAGCATTATGATGTGAGACCTCAAAATCTACCAAATATTTGTTGCATGCCTAGGGAGACAACAAAGTCATTTAATAGGCCATAACAAATGAGAATATCCAAGGACATGGATTTTAGCATTAGATATTATTGAAAATATTAGGTATCCCCTTTAAAACATTCACAACATATTTGAAATTCTAGCACCACAAATATAATGTGCCATTCATTTCATTCTCCTTCATTCATTATGTTGCATCATGCTCTTCCTCTCTACTTCATGCTACTCCATTCTTTATTCGGGTAAGCCAATCCATTATCTTCTTGGTTTCTCTTATGTATTTTGAATCTCTTATGCATGGGCAAGATCACATGTGAGGGGCCTCAAACATGACTAGGAAAGTTCCCATGCTATATTTAACATATACACACCATCCATACAATGCCTCCCACTATATCATATTGTCTACACAAATATCTACTATCACTCGAGGAGGTTGTGGGCCTTGAATTTAATAAGGCATGATCCCATGAACTCATATGGTGTTATCCACAACTTAGGAGACTCCATTCTACTACAAATAATTTGTGAGTTGCACCTACATTATTTTAACATTACCCTATTCTCAATTAGTTGAAGATGTTTTCAATGGTGTACAAATATTACAAATATACCAAGATTCATACTTCCAAAAGGATCAAGGGGTTTAAAATATGCTAAAGAGGAAGTGTAGATTGAAGGATGGCATCCATTTGCATGTTAAATTTTAGCTCAATATTAATGAAAATTTATAATTTGAAAAAAAAAATTCATGTGACTTTTTGTATTTTCACTTTCATCTTATATGGTGCTTTGGATGGAAATGTTTCATATTCGCTAACAATGAAGCCTATAATATGTAAAGATATTAATTTTATAAGGATTGGAAACCATTGGAAAATTTTACCATGAATGAATAATATTTATGTTTATATTATTATTCCTTTTGTTCTTAGTTTTCCAATCATGAGCATGCAATCTTATTTTTTGTACTTTTAAACTTTTAAGAATTCAATAAATCCAAAGCATGTTTCAAATTACTTAGTGTTTCTTGATGGAAAATGTGTGTGAGAAAATTGCATCAAATCTAAATAAAAATTCAAACACATGTTAATAAAACATTAAATCGAAAAAGCTGTAAAAGAAAAATGAAATACGCAAACCGTAACAGCAGCTTCTCGAAACGGTCTTATCCTCCTCTAACTTCAGCGTTTTGTTGCTTCGAAATGGCTCTCAGATCAGCAGGTAGAGCTCAACAAAATGGCAGCATGAAGAACGAGATGAAATCTAAAAATGCATAATATGCAAAATGCAAGAAAGCTATGCTAGTATGAGAAATATTGCTATGCTATTAAAACTAATATGCATGCAAAGGCTGATGAAAATATGGCTATGTAAATGAGTATACGAAGTGTGCATATGTGAGCGATTATGCAAAGTGTATGTGGATGATTAACCAAGGCTTGGATTTGCACATGCTTTTATAGAGTTTTCAAACGAGTTTGATTGGCTGAATCGATCGACGGTCCGGATTAAGCTTGTTTCGAATGGATGGCGAGAGATTTTCGAAAGTGGACAGAAGAATGGAAGGTTTCCTTTCTCTTTATTGAGTTCGAAGGGAAAATTCCATTTTGAAGGATAAGATACGAATTTAGAAGGGCGAGTTAGCATGAGTTAGAATTTTGGGAAGGTGAGTTAATAATGAATTAGGATTAAATAAATTAAATTTATTTAATTAGGAGTGAAGATGGAAATGGAAACCCACATAATTAAATAATTCATATTTAATTATGTTTAAAAATGAAATTAGAGTGAGATGGAAAATATTAAATAACATATTTAATATTTTAAAATTCGAAAATGGGATGGAGAATATTCCATTATTCAAAATATTTAAACTTTGGAATAAAATGATAATTAAATATAAATAAATTATACAAATTTATTTAATTTAATTAAGCGGAGGGTAGAAATGTTAGTAATTAAATAAAATTATTTATTTAATTTTAAGGTAGAAGAATTTGGAAGATGAACGATATAAATAAATAATTAAATTTATTTATATGTAGATGACATTAGAGGAATTAATTAAATAAATCATATTTAATTAATTAACAAGCTTAATCATGACCATTTTTAGACATATACAGAAAATTATTTTTTGTAGTCAACTTGAACACCATAATACAACCTAGAAAGAAGATATATTTAATGCATGGTCAACTTACACACCATAATGTAACCTAGAATAAGATATATTTCATGCACAATGATTGCAAGAGTTTTGTTTGTAATCTACGCATAGTGCACGGTTTCCAAATATGTGTTTCTATATTTATTTTTCCTTCAATGATTGCACCTTCTTCTATATTAGCTATGAATCTTCATGTCAAGGAAAAGGATGGTTATGATTAGATTCCTTTTCTTGGAAAGTGTTGTTAGAGGAGATTCCATGTGATCATTATAACCTTTCTCTCTCAAAGCCTTCTTTTTTGTTTTTTACATCATGTCAATTATAATAGAGTTAGTATATATTTAAATTTAAGATTTCAACATGTGTTATGTAAATTGATGGATCTGGGTAAGTGCACAAATATAGGGGACCAAAAAGTGGCCACTCCACATTTTGGTCCCAAAATAGTGAAAACGTGAGCACATTATAACAAAGCGCTATCGCATTATGGGTTGGTAGTGACTGAGCCTATGCTTGGTCATTACCAAGCAAAAATGCGAGCATGGTCGTAATGAGCTCATGTTCTGGTTTGAATTTCAAAAAATGTGAGTGCGTTATAACATGCTCACCAGGGGAAATTTACATAAAAAATGGGCCTCCTAAGGATGACATCATTAGCTTTTTAAGTTATCAAAAATCAACTAAAAGATGACATCAACCTATACGATGACATCATCCAAAATAAAAATAAAATTATTTATTTTATAAAATAAAACTTTCTAAAATCTTATGAATTAACTCATGATGGCTAATTTAACTCTACATATCCTATTCTATCTCATTCATCTTTCTAATAATAAAATATTATTTTTGTTTTTTAGATTTAATTCTTAAGTTCTATTATAGAAATTTTTATATTTTCAAAATAATATTTTTATTCTTTAAATATGGCAAAGACATCTTCTCAAGTTTTGTCCATGCTTTTTGTTTTCATTACCTTTTCTATTTTTATTTTTATTTTATTTTTTCCACTTTCAATCAAATTTTCCATTAGTTTCATAATTTTTTTAATTTTCTCCACTTTTT
>VDFB02163728.1:0-13590 GCA_007258455.2 Sequoia sempervirens
TGTCGTTCTGATTATAATTGTTTTTTTAGTTTTAATGAACTTACTTTTTATTTTGTCTCATCTTGCTTTGTATTTCAATATTTATTACCTTCTGTTTAGATCTCAAAGATATACTAATGGATTAGTAGAATGAGTATGGTTAAATGAACTATGATGAGTAAATCTGTAATATATAGAAAGTTCATTATCATAAATAAAAATAATTTTACTTTAGTTTAAGACGAGTCACTCTATAGGATGATGTGCATCTTTTATGTTTTTCATATTTACTATCAACAAATATCCCATATTGTAAGGGCTCACTAAAATGGCTTTTTGATGTTGGGATTACCCCTAATGCATATTCTAAGAAGTCTATTTTTAATGGCTATTTATGTATTGACTATTTCTAGAGGATTTTTAAGGTCTATTATTAGTTGATAGTTATCCTTATCAAGAAATCTATTTGAAGATTTGCTGATTTAGTGTTAGTTATTTGTGGACAAGATTGTGTAATAAACTTGTCTTGTGCGCATGCAAACTATATAGTGTATAAGTATTTGTTAGCTTGTTAATTTTTTTTTCATGCAAACTTTTGTAAACTCTTATAAATAAGTGCCATTTGCTCCTAATTTTCAATAGAAATTGGTATGCCTATTTTACTGCTCAAATTGTTGTTGAAAAGTCTTATGAGAGATCTAGTGTATATGTGCTTAGGTAAATAGACTTACTCCGTAGAATTTGTAGGCTTTGTATTGCAAGTTTTATAAAGTTGATGATTGTGGCTTTGTACACAATTCTTCATTTCTTTTTTAATTGAATCACGCTTACTTTGTTTAAATCAACTCAATTCTTGTTTTCTGCTCACCTTTTTTGGCCTTTGCTTTTAGCCAAAAAGAATGTGCATTCATTAGCTGCTATAAGTTGTTTGCTTTAATGAAAAAGATATTAAAATCTCCCATTTTGCACAAAAGTGTTGAATTGCCTATTGTCCTTACTTGAGAATGAATGAAAACAATTTCTTTAAGTTGTTTGTGATGAATATTCAAAATTCCAAGAGTTACCATCTTGGCTATATAACCAAAGGGTCTCTACTACATTGTACATACAACTACATTGACTCTTTTTTCATTCATTGATAGGAATACAATTTATTCTTGTCATATTGATCTTCTGAGTATTTTGTGCTTTCCATAGACCTTTAGATCTTGGGTGGCTATCTCCATAGCCAAATCTTACATAGTATTAGAGCAAGCTGATTGCCTTTGGTTAGTCTTTTAGGAGATCTTGAGTGCAAATCTTGTATTTTCTTGAAGCATTGAGTATGCTCTTCTTTTGCATCTTTGGATGATCTGGAGAATCAAAAAGGTATGATAGAAATACCAGATTCTGGGGGGGTTCCCTTTTTTCCCTTGTATTGCAGGTGCATTTTGGGAGCTTTTTGCATCAGAGATGAGCTCACCATTGCATTCGAAGTGTCTGAGAAAGTCAGATTTGCCTTTTGTTTTGTCTCAATTGGACATTGGAGGCCAAATGTACAAGGGTTTGAAGATTGAAAGTGGTTGCCACATCCAAGAGGTAGCTACCACTTCGGAGCAGTTTGGGTCAAAACAGACCTTGCCATCGCGTCTTGGTGGCCCGAAAACCTAAACATCGACTACCAAATTGTCGATTTTTGACACTGTCAGTTGGAGGCTAAGGCAAATATTTTTTGCCTAGGTAGACCATACGGCCTTCCGAGCGGTACAATCGACATAATTTTTGCACAAAATATTTTTGCGATTTATTCGAAAATTTGGGGCAAATTTTTTGCTCGGCATCTTTGGGTGAGTATACCTTTGCGTCATATTCTGCAGTCAAATCAATTTTTGCGGGATAATTGGCCATTACAAATATTTTCCTTCAGGGCGCTGCTGGTTGCGTCGCCAGTACTCGGTGCCGGTGCTTTAGGCTTTGGTGAAAGCCTCACGGTGTCCTTGGCAGGTGCCTTCGACTGACGGCGTACCTTGTATCTTCATCCATGATTGGATCAGGGCTTTTATTGCGGGTTCATTTGCGCGAGTGGCGTACCTTCTATCTTCATCCATCGGATCAAGGCTTTATTCGCAGTTCATTTACTACACCGTCCGCGGTACCTTCTATCTTCATCCCTCGGTGGATCAAGGCTTTATTTGCGGGGGTCATTTCTTGCCGTCGTGCCCCAACCATCTTCACATCCATCGGTGGATCAAGGCTTTATTTCGCCGGTTCATTTTACTACATGTTGTTACCTTATCTTCATCCATGGTGGATCAGGCTTTTATTTCGCGGATTCATTTACTGCAGCTGGCCGACTTTATTATCTTGACCCAAGTCAAAACTCCCGCGAGTCTTTGGCCCTTGTGGTGGATCTGAGTTACATCGCACTGATTGAAGGGTATATTCTTCTTTTTTTGGCAGTTGTCGGTGTACCCCTATCCTTCACCGATCACATTGCAGGTCAAATTGACATCCTTGTATCGTGCTTGCCAAAACCGCATTGGTACCATTTCTGATTGGAGGGTTTTAAATAAAATTTGGCTTATTTATTTTCACATCGGCATATTCCTGTACCTTTTTTCGGCATATTCCTTTGCCTTGTACTCAGCGTACACGTGCCAGGTCAAATCAATAGATCGTCCTTTTCATTGGACTGGTCCAATCCTTTGTACCTAGTCTTGTCTACGGGTCTCTTCATTGCCAGCTCAGGGTATAAAGGCTTTTAATTTGTTGTTTTATTGGCTTTTTATTTATATAAAAAACCTTTGGGTTATAAAAAGTTTTTAGCCGACCAAAAGTTTTTTATATACATAGCAGATGTTGTTTTGTAAAGACCAATGGGGTGGGGTGGCATGGCCCCCGAGTGGTGCGGCCACCGGGGCAACACCCCTGCTCTGCTTGCCCACCACTCATGGTGGTGGCGGAAAAACAATTTTTTTTACCTTGTCTACTAGCAACGATCACATGGTGCACCTAGGGGCCAAAGTTTTGCACCGATTTAGTGTTCATTTTTGCACCTTGTTAGTGTTGAAGTGCCTATTTCTAGGTCTTTTTTTCCGTTTTTGCATAACTTTTCATCCAGATGGCGAAATTTTGCAAACGGAATATCGTTGGAAAGCTAGTGAAGTGAACTTTCTAGTGGTACAAGTGATTTTCAGAAATTTTGCTATTTGGTAGCATTTATTGCTCGTCGAAGTCAGATGTCCATTTTTCACTTTCGAGCTCATAACTTTTGCTTTGTTCCTCCGTTTTTCACGATTCTTGCGGCGTTGGAAAGGTCTCTTTGAGCTCTTTGGAGTTACTCATGCATTTTTTTCTAGACTTGCATCATGATTGTTGTAGTTCTCCTCTTCTAATGTTGTAAACGCACTAAAATAAAGTGCCACAATTTTGCTATTTCAGTGTACTCTATCATATTTTATGCTTCTTTGGATTGATCTATGTATCCAGTGTTAGTTCCTATATACTCAGTGAATGTAGCGGCCGGTTACCCATGCATTTCGGTATGATGGACTAGATACCATATAGACACTCCTATTTTGCAAGTAATCTACTTGTATTCAAAAATCAGGTTCTACATCTAGAGACTTGGTACCTGTCTCCAAGTTGTGATAGGGATATACCGATCTATCAAGAGAGTGTCTAGTTGATACTTGTGTAGTTGTCTCCTTGGTTCTGACCTTATTGGTGTTGTAGTGTGGATTCATCTACAGTTCTTCATTGACAGATTCTGCAGTTACTCTTGAGTTGACAGTTTCAGCTTAGTCACCGTTTATGATGGCATCTTCTATAGTGGTACTTGATTTTTTCTATTAGTGCTTGTCACAATTTGGCATTCTTTTGGATCAGCATTTGGAGGACTCATCATCATCCTTGGTCTGCTCTACATCAGTCTTCACATTGTTCTACATTGTCTCCTTCTTCAGTTAAGATTGGGGACTCTTGACATTGTGACATTTGAGCAAGGACTCACCATTGAGGTGTGTTTGCATGGACTTACTTTATTATCTCTTATGGGGGGGACTTTTTCCTCACATGAGGTTTTGTCCTTCCTATCTTTCGTGAGAGCATTTTTCTTGTTTTTTCTCTCTTTTGGGGAAGAGTTTTGTCCCACTAGGTTTTCTCTTTTTCCTCGTTTGTGAGAGATTGCATTGCATTTGTACATGGGTACCTAACATGGCCTCGTAGCTAGGATCCATCCTTGTGTCATTTGCATAATAATCTTCCCCCTAAGTTGCACTTAAGGGGGGCTGTTGGTGTGAATAAATGTCTTGTACCTAGTTATTTCACTAAGGACTTAGGGGACATATTCACATGTTAAGATTACTTAGGTCCTAAGATTCTTTCTAGGTGTTAGTTGTCATTAGTTGTTATCTTATCTTTTGATTTGGCTGCATTGACCTGGAGTATTAGTGATAGGTTGTCCTCATGTATCATTGAGATTAAGAGACTTTTCATAATCTTATGGCGTCTTATTTCTCACCTTGGCTATATAACCAGGGGTTTTCTACTACATTGTACCACAACTACATTGTCTTTTTGCATTCATTGATAGAGATACAGGTTTATTCTTGTCATATTGATTTTTCAGTATTTTATTGCTTTCCATAGACCCCTTTAGATCTTGGGTGGCTATCTCCATAGCCAAATCTTACACCCCTTATAATTCAAAGGAAAGTTTTACCTTATTCATAGTTCCATTTTGTATCACATTGAAAGGTGCAAATTAAAATACTAACAATTTTTGGCAACTTCAAGGGGATGACAATTAATGACTAATCATGGTTCAACACTCGATTACGAAGGAAAGTGTAATGTCCCCTTCTCATCAGTAATCTGTTCTGTCACTCATCAGCCTATTCTGGAAGCCTGTAGGCTTGTTTGAGGAAAAATTAGGGTTTCCAATTCTGAGGTTCTTTGGCTTTTCTTTAGAGTTTACTATTTATAGTAAATTCTATTTTAAAGCAATTATGGAGTTTGTCAGCTTTCGGTACATCATTTCCAGTTGGAGCAATTATTTGCAATTCATGTCTGATTTCTTAAGGCATTTTTATGATGAATAAAGGCATTGAGGTTATAATTTGCAGTTGACCCCCTTGGCCTAGGAGAACAACTTTAAGTTGTGTTTAAAAGAGGGTCTTGGAAGGGTGACGCCTTCATGAGGTGATTTATTAATTATTGAAAAAACATAATGCCTTGGGAAAAGTGGACGCCACTTTTAAAAGAGTGAATTTTAAAATAAAGTGAAATTCATAATATGCAAAAAGGGACGCCATCTTGAGGAGTTAATTGTTTTTTGGAAATTTGAAAAGACTCCTTTGTCTTTTGGTGTGCTTTCTCAGGAATTTGAAGAGTTTTGTGAGCTTCTATTTAATGAAGGTTTTTGCTCCAGCATTCCATCCATTCATGTTATCATACTGTTATGCTGTCGGAATGACAATTGAAACCTTGCTTCGAGGATGCTACCTCCTAGCCATTAACCAATTTCGTGTTTGAAATACAACACCTAGTTGGACTTTGCTGCTTCTCATCCAGACTAGCAGATTTGTGCTCAACAGTTGAAGTTATGATGAAATTTCCAGATTTTGAAGTTGCTGATGCATCTACAGCTGAAAGTGAATTTTGTTAGCAACTCTTGGAATAAAATTCATTTGGTTATGGGTATTTTTGCATTGCATTTGTTTGCCAAGGGCGCCCCTTTCCTCCAAGTTTGAGATTTTATTTTGGAGTCTTTAATTTTTAAAGACAAAATCGCCCCTTCTCAAGGTCGTACCATTCAACTTGCATTGGGAAGTGTGCCAGTAATTAAAGACCAAGTTTTGTTGCTGTTTCTTCATCCCAGCATGGTCGCCTACCTTCCAGAAGTCCATTGCATTCAGTCTCATTCGATTTGGAGGTGAAATGAGTGAGTTATGAACATTTTATTGATTTCCGGTTTGCTGATAAGAAATTCCATAACTCAGATTTTTATATCAGATTTATATGTTTTCTGTTTTGGTCATAATTCTATCATTGGAGAGTAAAGGAACGTCATTAGAATTCATTCTTCTCTTCTAATCTTATTTCTCTATCATTGTAATACTTGTTTTTGCAGTCTTTTGAATTGTAAGGTTTTGATTAGTAGTACTAATCCAACCTATGTTATTGCTGCAACTACTTGTTTTATTTCCTATTAATTACCCCTGGATGGTTTACCGCCAGTGCGGAGAAAGAACTTGCTATATCATTGTACCCACTCTCAAGTGGTGAGTCCCCACTATTCTGTGGATGCTCGCCGCAGCGGATGAATTAGATTGCTGTAGCTTCATGGCTGGTTATCCGCCTACTAGTTTCAATTCTAAGTAATCACTCCGTCATATGTTAGCTCCTCGCTCTCAGTGGGATCTTGTGTGCACATTCTTGACGTTGAGTTTGTTAAATTCAAGTACTTTTTCAATTAGCTCCTCCGCCATATGACAACACCTATCCTTCCTTGGGATTGAGTGTGCATTCTTGGTGTGAGTTCTTTCAAGTTTGGTTTTCTATTTGGAGCTAACGCTAATCAAGTTGGCTAGTGCTGGTTATGTGTGTAAATCTTCAAGAAAAAAATTGGTTGCTTTTCATAAAGCTGACCTTCTTGATCTTGTTGGTGAATCATTGAATCATTCTGCTCCAAAATAAGGTTCTTTTACATCAATGCTAGAGCTCATTTGATGTTTTGATATTTTCAACTTTAGAAGAAGAAACACTTCAAACACTAGTAGATCTCAACAACAATAACAATGGTACACTTACTCTTTCTATGCCATAGGGAAATATGGTTGATCCCTCGACTCTTGTAGGATATCATGATCTTCCTTTTGGATCAAGGAAAGCTTTTCCAAAATTCTTTTGGCAATGGTAGTCAACACTTTGATGAACACATTTTAGCTTTTACAACATCATGTGCAATCTTGGGTGTTTCACATGAAGATGCTGTAGTTTGCTTGTTTGTAGAAACTATGGTGGGGAATGTAGCTGATTGGTTTCATTATCTTGAGGCTTGTTCTATCATCAATTGGAATACTATGAGTGACAAGTTTCTAGCATGCTTCAAGTGAACTAAAGATAGTTATATTTTGTTTGCTCAACTCTCAATTGTTAAAAAAGATGATAATGAACCCATGAGGGAGTTTATTGCAATCTTCAATTGTCTAGTCATTAGAATCACTACCACTTTAAAGCCAGATTCTTTTTTAGTTACTTTATATATGCTTTATCTCTATATATTGTTTTCATTCTCAAAATAGGTCATGCTACTAAATTGGAGGACTCTTACGAACAACGACTTTAGTTAGAAGATCATATGATCACTATTGGAAAATTTTAGAAAGATTCCATTAGGCCATTAGTAAAAAGTTCAGCTCATCCATTGATGCAAAGGTTTGTCAATGATGTAACTCTCATGAAGAGTTAGATGCCCCAAAGTGCTTTAGTCCAACAATATCAAAGGACATCTCTAAGGGGGAATGCCTATCTTCCTTACGACAACAATAATAGGCCTCGTTTGCCTGGTCTGTCAACAAGACTAGCTTTGGAAGCACCCCTTTTGATTCACCCTTATTGTAGTTTCCATGAGACTAATAAGGATAATGGAGAAGTTGTCTAGAAATGCAAAGACATATAGGTGTTGGTAGCTTCACATGCAAATTAAGGGTCTTCAAGTGATCCTCAACATCTACTAGATTAACTTGATGGCAATTTTGTGATGGTTTGTATCAAATATGAACCTAATTTTGATAAGCTAAGGAATCATTTGCATAATTACATGTTGAATGTTGTTATGTTTTACATAATTAGGTACTACAAATGGAACAACTATATCCACAAGAATTAGATTTTTGCCTACTTTACTCAAATTCTTGTTTGTAGATGAAGGATTGTTGATAGAAGATGAGTTTACGACGACACAAGAATGTCATATTATCTTTGAGGGAGGTAAGGCTGAGTTAGCATTTGAGGAGCAAAGTTGTATTCCAATTATTTCTATTGAGCAAAATAGAATTTAGCTATGCCAGAGAAGATGAATAATCAAGTTGCTTCATTTCTTCACTCAAACGATTGTTTAAAGAATTTGCACAAGACATAATTGAGGAAAGTTAGTTCACTCAAGCTACTTAGGCAACTGCTAAGAAGAAATAAAGTTTGATGCTAGAGGTGGGAATTTTTATTCAAGATATCAAAGAAAGATTGCAGATTGAGAACAAGTTTTTTTTCTCGAAGGTAATTCAGCTCTAAAGGCATGCTTTAGATCAAAAGTATATATGGAGGATTCATTACTAGATGATAGTTTCTTGCAACACCTTGAGAGTGGGCCTACATTGGAGGACACAATGGATTTTCTCTTGAAGTTTGACTTGTCCTTGAATTCTAGAGTTCCCATACACATCAGTGAGGAACTAGGTGTCGAGCCTATGCCAAAAAGGGGTACTACATAAAATAAAAAATATCAAGAAGGTGATAAGCAAACAAAGCATGAGGTGATTAATTAGTCATGAAGATATATGACATCATTAGACTTCAATAGATTATCATTCGCCTCTTGCTCTTTGTTTCTTGATGACAGATCATGGAGTGTGTTCTGAGACATTAATTCTAAAAATTTCGAATATAGTTCAATCCAAAAGCATTATTGAACAACAATGTGGATTGTGGAAATCTAATGACTTTAAATGTGGATAAATGTAATGTCCCCTTTTTACCCCTAAGCGTTTTAGTGATCGTTAGCCTATTTCTAGAGTCCCATAGGCTATTCAGAGGCATTTCAGGGGATTCTAAGATTCTTGGAGGGTTCTTGCCAGGATTTTAGGGGGTAATTGCAGAGGATTGCTAGAGCTTTTTGGGTTTTTCTGAGACCCTTGGTAGGTAGTTGTTAATGATAAATACAACTACAGGCAATCCTTCCAGCTCTATTGAAGGAAACATAAATTAAATGATAGCCTGTCGGCTATTTAATTTATTGTCTAATATTTATGAGGTGGCCGACCTCACTTGTATTATTTACGATTTCACTTGAGGCCGACATCCTTTATGATTTGAAATTAATATTATTCTGGCCGACATCATTTATGATTTGTAATTGTGCTTATTCTGGCCGACCTCATGATATGAAGAGGTGCGACCTCTCTAAGTTGTATATATACAAGATCATCCGTCCTTTGCAAGATCATCAAGAAAGTGCGAATTACCTTCATGTGTGATATATCTTCTAGTGCGAATTATTTGCAAGTGTGAATTCCTTGTTAGCAGATTGCTAATCATCAAGTTCAGAGATTGCGAATTTTGTCAAGAGCGAATAAAGTGCGAACTCATTCAAGTGCAAACTGCCAAGAGAATTCTTTCAGGCGCGTCAAGAACAGATTGCAAATTGTTCCAGTACAGATTGAAGGCTATCTAATGCTGAGTTGCGAATACTCTTGAAGGTCTGAATTATACTGTCTAAAAGTGAGGTCTGTATCTGTTCCTTGTATCTGGTAAAGGTTCTGATTTCTGGCCTTGTGTTCGGCCTCATTGTAAAGTGAGTTGTTGCCACTACTATATTATATATAAGAGAGATCTTTGTTGCTGGGTTTTTCTCCCTCAAGAGGAGGGTTTTCCCAGGGTATCTGCTGTGTTATTGTTTCTGTTTTTGAAATATTTTCTGTTCATTTAATCTGTTCACCTAAAATTTACATGGTATCAGAGCCAGGTTTGAGGATTGTGATCAGATTATTGCTAATCAGCATACCTTTTGTTGCTCACTTATCTACTTCAGTCAAGATGGTTAATGGCTTGAAGGTTGAAGATAGACTCGAAGGTGCAACTAATTTCACTTCATGGAGATTTAGGATCATGCTCACCTTGCGTGAAAATGATTTGGGTGAGTTCGTGGAGTCTAGCATTTCTGAACCTGAGGAGGAAGAAGAAAAGGAGTGGCTGAAGAAAGACATCAAAGCAATGAAGATTTTGGTTGACTCTGTCAAGGATCATATTGTTCCTATCATCTCTAAGTTGAAGATAGCAAGAGATATGCTCAAGACCTTGGAAGAGATGTACGAAGTCAACAATACCAGCCGAGCCCTTGCACTAAAGCATCAATTGCATCATGTGAAGATGTCAAAGGGAGAATCTGTTACTACATACTTCATGAGGATTTCAAATTTGAGAGATCAGCTCTCAACGATTGGGCATATGGTTGAAGACAAGGATCTGACTATGCTTGCTCTCAATGGGCTGCCTTTGTCTTGGGAATCATACATTCAGGGAATCAGTGCAAGGTCAAAATTGCCTAAGTTTGATCGCCTAAGATCTGATTGCATTCAAGAGGAATCTAGGTTGATGGCAAGAGGCATTGGTCAAAGTTCAAGGAATGAAGATGTTCATGTTCTCGCCTCCCATTCTTCAAAGAAGAAAGGAAAAGAGGGAAGGAAAGGATTCTTCAAAAGGAATAGGGACAAGGGAAATGATGATGCACCTCCATTTAAGAAGAAGAGGGATATGTCAAAGATTCAATGTTTTAGGTGTGACAAATTTGGGTACTTCGCCAAGGATTGTCCAACTAGACCTAAACAACAAGTCACTGTTGCGGATGTTGATGATGCCTCTCCTCAAAAGGATTCAAGTGAATATTTGTTCTATTCAGCATTATCAAGTAGTGTACCTTCCGACACCAACACTTGGATAATCGATAGTGGTGCTTCACGACACATCACCGGTTTCAAGGAGCATTTATCAAGTTTGGTGGAGAAGGAGTCTTCTGAACAAGTCATCATTGGAGATGATGCTAGCTATTCCGTGAAAGGAATTGGGACCTCTACACTTCACTTGGATTCCGGCATATCACTTCATTTGGGTAATGTACTTTATGTTCCTGGAATCAAGCGCAATCTTATTTCTATATCAGCATTGGAAGATAAAGGATATCAAGTTGCCTTTTCCAAAGGCAAAGTTCTAGTGTGGATGCAGAACTCTAGCTTCAAGGATGCTCAAGTAATTGGAGTTAGACATGATAACCTCTACAAGGTTTGCTCACATTCTCTTCAAGCTTTGGTTCATGACTCTTCAAGTCTTTGTGATCTTTGGCATCGGAGATTGGCTCACTTACACTTCCGAGCCCTACCTATTATGGAGAAGATGGTGACGGGCCTTCCTAAGTTCAACTAGGAGCACGAAGGCACATGCAAGGGCTGCGCATTAGGTAAGAACATAAAAGCCCCTTTTCATAGTAGAGAAAATAGATCTAAGTGTATTTTAGACCTAATTCATTCTGATTTATGTGGTCCTATGTCTGTTCCTTCTTCGAGTGGTTTCTTGTATTATGTTCTTTTCATTGATGATCACTCTAGGAAGACTTGGATTTATTTTTTGAAATCTAAAGAGTCTGAGGAAGTATTGGATAGGTTTAAAGAGTTTAAAGCCTTGGTAGAAAATATTTCTGGTAAAAGAATAAAAGTCCTTAGATCTGACAATGGTGGAGAATACACCTTTGGTAGTTTTTAGAACTTTTGTATTGATGCAGGGATTAAGAGGGAGTTCCGTGTTCCCTATAATCCTCAACAAAATGGTGTTGCAGAAAGAAAGAACAGAACGATTATGGAAGCAGCAAAGGCCATGATCCATGATCAAGATTTGCAAACCTTCCTATGGGCAGAAGCTTCCAGGACAACTGTGTATGTTCAGAACAGATGTCCTCATAAGATCTTGGAGAATATGACTCTAGAAGAAGCCTTTACAGGGAAGAAGCCTGAAGTCAGTCATTTAAGGATCTTTGGAAGTCCTGTCTATATTCATGTTCCCAAGGAAAAGAGAACCAAGTTGGAGCCTTATGGCAAGAAGGGAATATTTGTGGGCTACAGTGAGACATCAAAAGCTTTCAAAATCTACATTACAGGTCAGAAGTTGATCGAGATCAGTAGGGATGTCACTTTCGAGGAAGATGTTGCATTTAGAAGATCCAGGGGGATTCATATGGAGATTGGTAATGAAGAGTCTCCTCAGGATATGGAAGTTGACCATACTCCTGAGATTCAGAGGGAGAATTTAGAATCAAAAGAAGACCCTGATTCTGTTGAACCCTTGGAACCTACTGATGGGCCTACTGACATTGTTATTGGAAGAAAGAGACCTCTATGGGCCAGTCGCACTATGCAAGAGGCTGAAAGTTTTGCAGCTCCTAGAGGCACATTCAGAGAAAGCAAGAGGCCACATAAGTTCTCCAGTTATGTTGCCTTGATGAGTCAGATCATAGAATCCGAGCCTACCTGTGTTGAGGAAGCATCTAGTCATCAAGTTTGGAGAGATGCTATGGCAGAGGAGTATCAGTCAATTATTAAAAATGATGTTTGGGATATTGTTCCTAGACCCGAGGGCAAGTTTGTGGTATCTTCTAAATGGCTATTCAAGATTAAGCATGCTGCAGATGGAAGCATTGAGAAGTACAAGGCTAGATTGTGGCTCGTGGTTCTCGAGAAGAGAGGAGTTGATTATGATGAGACAAGCTCCACATTTACCGCTACACTTGGTCGGAGAACCATCATTGCTATTCTGCGCATCAAGGATGGAAGATTCATCGAGATGGATGTAAAAGTGACCTTTCTCAATGGGTGGTTGAGAAGAGTTTACATAGAAACAACACGATGGATTTGAGATTCATGGGAAGGAGTCACATGTTTATGGCTGAAGAAGGCCTTGTATGGTCTTAGGGCTCTATAGAGTGCATGTGAATGCAGAAAGGACGTTGATTACTGTCAAGTTTGGGCTTTTCAAAAGAATGATCTTTGATTCGAATGTCTGCTTCAAAGGTAATCAATGGTGATGCATTGAATTTTGGTTTTATATGTTTGATCAATCGCCAGGAAGATCACGATTGAATGTAAGAAGGATTTAACCGGATTTGAGGATGAAGGACCTTGGGCTCATCACATTACTTCAGCCAAGCCCAGAAGTCTTGTGGAGAAAGCGGATGAAAGGTATGATTTAAAGTCAAGGGAAGTACACCATTGATATACTTAAGGGTTGGCATGATGGATTGCAAATCCATGCCTACACTAAGGAGACCAATCTTATAGAATTGAAGGAGGTTCGCGACTAGTTGATTTGTGGATCTACATTGTCTGGAGACAAGTGATTGGATCCTTGATGTATCTAGTTAACACTGAATACGATATTTGCTGTCGATGAAGTGCACTTTCGGCCGGTTTATGTGATCAGAGCCAGATACATCTTGACTGCCATTAAACATATCTGAGATACTTAGGTAGCGCAGTTGGATATGGGTTGAGGTATTCTTGAATCTGACTTGGGTGCGGACTCAGCGAGGATTACGATTTGAAGGACTGTGTCACGGTCCGGAGAAGAGCACCTCTGGTTGTTTCTTCAATTTGGGTTCCACTATGATTTCCTGGTGCAGTAGGAAGCAGTCATTTGTAGCATTGAGTACAGTAGAGGCAGAGTACATTGCAACTTGTATGGCAACTTGGGAAGTAGTGTGGCTTCGTAAGCTCCTTGCAGAATTTGTTTGGACAATCAATGGAGCCTACTATCACTCATTGTGATAATCAGAGTTGTGTGAAGCTTCTGTCAATCCTGTGTTTCATG
>VDFB02163729.1:0-13536 GCA_007258455.2 Sequoia sempervirens
ATGGCAAGTGACATATGAGGACAAGGCTGCCTAACCCCTTGCCCCCACTTAGTGCAAGACAAGGGTGCACCAAAATAATGGATGAGAAACATGCTAGAGTGAAAATCAGTATCGATTAGAGGAATTGGGTGCCCCCACATAGCCTAGAAGAACACCAAAATCCTTAAGATTGTGGATTTTACTACTCAAAGAATTACATTCATTAGTAGAATGACCATGAACTCTATGATATGCACAGAATGAAGTCTTGTAATAAAATTTCTTTCAAGTTCTTTAAGGAAGGGATATCAAGTCATCTTGGAGGATTCTCAATAAGATACTCCCTTGGTCAATGATAGATGTTCCTGTATTATGCGGCAAAGATATCTCTTGCTTAGATGTACAAGATGTCATATCTACACAAGATTATGTAGATTGCGAGATTTTGTGCTCTCTTGTATAGGAGGGTGTAAAATCTAAAAAATTCAAATCATTGGTGTTTTGCGAGATGACATTTACATTAAGCAAGGATGTATTTGTTTGTTTGATTGATTGCAAAGGAGAATAATCAAGACCACTAGTGTCTATGAGTTCAGGATGCGTTACAGTTAAAGTTGTCTTAGGAGGATAGTTTGTGATAGTGTTTGACCTTGAGTCAAGGTTTGCGATTTCTATCAAAGGACAATAACCAAGACCATGAGTTTTTTGTTGTGTGATAGGATCTATAGGATTATGAATACTTTGTTCATTAGCACCACATCTTTTTCCACTATATCCAAGTTGTTTCATAAGTTCATAACCTCATCCATAAAGCTTTTTCATTGCTTTTGGATTAGGTGGTTTTTCGTTGTTGAGGTCATCAAAGGTTGTTGTATAACTTACTGTGTTGTGTTCTAAAGTGGTTGAGGTGGATGCTTTTGAAGGATCATCCATGAGTGGTGGTGTGAATTCTAAGGAACCCCAATCATCTTCTAATAGCTTCTTGACTTGTTCAAGGTGTTGGTTTTTGTCTTTTTGTTGCATAGGTTCCACTTGTATGGTTTGTGTCAATGTGTTTAAATGATTCACTTTGTTTTTATCAATGTTCAAATAACTATTTGGATCAGGGCCAGCTTCAAGTATGTGAACTTTGTTGTTGTGAATGTATTTCATTTTATGATGAAGAGTGGAAGGCACACCATTCATTTCATAAATCCAATGACCGCCTAGATGAAGGTTATATGAAAGAGTATGATGCATAACCTGGATTGGTGTGTTCAATGTGACTTCTCCAATTGTAATAGAAAAAGTGATCACACCAAGCAGTTTCTTTTCCTCATTTTCAAAGCCCTTAATAGATAAAGAATCGGGTTGATTTTTTTTTTTTTTATCCACATGAAGCCTATCCAAGAGGTTTACACTACACACATTAAAGGTTGAGCCATTTTCAATAAGGGTTTATTTTATCCCCATCCGATTGTATTGAGAAATGATCATGAAAGCTTCATTTTTTTTTTGCACTGCCAAAGTGGGAGTTCAATTTTTGTGGAAAACAATGGGGTATGTGCAAGATCATCATGGAAAAAACAACTAGGATTCTCAAAACTCTCATTAATTGATTCTTCTACCAAAATATCTTCATCACCAAGAGGAGAGATATTAGGAGAAGAGAAAGTATGATCGTTAGGAATTTCCAAAGTTGTATTCTCATGCACTAAAACACTTTCATAGGGAGGGGATAGGAAATACTGCTTAACATGTCTAAATATGTAAGACACTAACAATATTTGAACAAAAATGAAATGCACTTGTAACCATCTCATGCAATATTTCAACAATGTAAACAATGTATATGCAAAGATGCAAAAAAAAATTATCCAATAAATGGAAAGGTTTAAGGATGCAAACAATGTACATGCAATAATGAAAAGCACTTTTACAAACTTATGCATTTTTTTATGAATAGAAACATTGTGTAAGCAAAAAAGAAAATTAATTTTAGCCATGTGATGCAAAATTTCATAAATGTAAGCATTTTCATATCTAATGATGTTTGTAATTAAAGTGATTTGAAGAATGATTAGTCTAAAATGATGTTTTTGAGCTAGATTCATAAAAAAAAGGTTCCCAAGACTTTATAGGATTATAATATATGGTACTAGGATGCTAAGGAGGCACACAAATGAGTTTTCTGATGCTGTGATAGACAATTAAAAATCTAGACTAGGACTGATTCACCCAGAATGGCGAATGAGTCCCACTAAGAGGTTTTTCAAAATTTTCAAATAATTTCAATTGGTTGTGATGTTTTGGATGTTGTATGATGTACACCTAAGATGTTGATACAAAATTTAAAAAAAAATCAATGAAATTATATGCAATAATGCAAGCTAAATGAGATTTTCACTAATGCAAGTTTTGAAACCCTAGAATGCAATTTAACCAATGAAAAACCCAAATTCAAAGGTAAATATAGTATGATGGAATCCAAATCAGAAAAGAAATTATTCCAAAAGCAGATTCACCAAAATGGGGAGAAAGATTTTGGCACCTAAATGTCTTTCTATCCCTTCTAGGGTTTTTCAACGGTGTTGGGGAAGAATGGGAATAAAATGGTAATGTAAACATTCAAGATTGATCTAGAATGGATGCAATATGTCTAAAAACAAGTTGATATGTGTAGAAAAATAATGAAATATATTGATTATTAAGTGAAAGCTAAGAAAATGCAAGTTTTTTGAAAACACATTATGATATGCAAAAGAAATAGAAATGAAAGTAAATTGTAACAGAAATGAATAAAACTGATTATGTGCACTTGAGATCTTGTTGGAGACTAGAAATGACTTCTAAAATGTTGTTGATGCTAAAAATTTGGCCTATTGGGACTCATTCTCCATTTTGGGTGAATTAGTCTTAGATCTGGGAAACTATTCTAGAGCCCATTTTGGACAAATAGGTATCCAAAACTGCAGAAAACCTTTTTCAGGCCCGGTAGTGGGACTCATTCACCACTAATGGTGAATCACTCCACTTCTGAATTTTTGAAAGTCCAAAAGAGGAAACTGTA
Organism: Sequoia sempervirens; assembly: GCA_007258455.2. Taxonomy (NCBI): domain Eukaryota; kingdom Viridiplantae; phylum Streptophyta; class Pinopsida; order Cupressales; family Cupressaceae; genus Sequoia; species Sequoia sempervirens. The sequence goes on from VDFB02163729.1 coordinate 3,029, forward strand.
GCCCTCGGTTTGCACTTCAGGTCGTAATAGGTGTCCGCCTCTTAAAGTCTTATTTCTGGCACTAAAAGTGACTTTTAATGGATATTTTGACTCACAAGGAAGAAGATGACTCAAGCAATAAGTCTTCAATAGAATTCTTCAATGATTTCCAAGCCTTCAAGATGCCTAAATCTACAAACACGCAAGAAGAGAAGGAGAAATGTTGGATGTTAGGGCATGGGGGTTTGCCTTGGTCAAACCCCTTTTTAGGTAATTAAACCAAAATAGATAAATAATGTAATGAAGCATGAAACAATGGAGTTAGAAACTTTCCATGATTGATCTTGATTTTTTGCAACAATAGATGAAGAATCTTCCCTTGAATGTCTAAAAATTGATCTTGAATGACTTGGAATGTTAAAACCCTACCTTGCTTGACTTGAACTAGAAGATAAATGATGACTGAGTTAAAGTTCTTGATGTGATATTCTCAATTATGGTTTAGAAGCTTGTATTTATAGGAAATTCACCTTATTTTCCTGTTAATTTGATCCCTAAGGCCGACATGGAGAAAAAATAAACATAAAACCTAATTTTTCATGCTTAAACCCCAAAAATGGCTCAAATGGGACTCATTCACCATGAAGGGTGAATGGGTCCCGCCTGGATGGGATTGATTCACCTGAAATGGTGAATGGGTGCCACAGGGGCCATTCTACTAGCTGGAATGCTAGGAAGTAAGGAAATCAATTTTATATGGTGACTTTGTTAGTTATTTCATCAAATTAAGCCTTAAGATGCACAATATGGGGTCATAGGGGCCTATTAATGATGATGTAAAGGTAAATTAGGGCTTGGGACACAAAATTCAATGTGAAAGTGTGATTAAATATACTTTTCATAATTAAAATAGGGTCCACATAGCCTAGAAGGGCACAACATCCAATGTGAATGTGTAAAACACATTATAACACTAGATTAGAGTTAGTTTTAGTTAACAAGCCTTAACCTGAGGATGCATTTTAAGTATATTTTATAATGTTGAATTAAGGAAAAATAGGTCTGTTAAGTCTAGATAAGTGTGAAATTATTTTACAACACTTTACAGCCCCTCTACAATACATTAATGAATGCATTTGCAAGGGTCTAAGACCTAATGTGGATGTGTAAAACACCTCACAACACCAAATCAATGCCTCATTAAGTCCAATTTGTCATCAATTATTCCCATATCAAGCAAGGAAAAGGAGATACTTCTTTTGTGTCCACAGATTCAAATTGTACAAAGCACAAATTAGAATATCTACAATTGGTATCTAACCTAAGTGGTTTAGAGTTTGAATGGAACTTCAACTGGAATCACATCATGGTAATTGGTATAGAGAAATTGAAGCTTATGGTTTTTCCATTGGAATAAAAGGTTGAATGTAGCAATTGGCATGAGAGAAAAAATTGTCTTCAATTGGTATTAGTCAATGGAGGAGCTGTAGTGACCCTCCAGTTGCTACTATGCGTTTCAGTTTGTTTATGTTCATTTGCTAGTCATTTAGCTATTTTGGATACTATATTACATTTATTTTTTTAGTTATGACACATATGTTATGTGAGTTATATTTTGTGGATGATACATTGGACATCATGATCATTTGGTTATGTTCATGTGATGTCATTATGATTGAAACATGTGTGTTATGGTATATGTTGTTTCTAAGTTTTAATGAGGTTATCATGATGTAATTGTTGTTTATGATATAATGATGCCCGTCAGTCTTGGTGAAGGAGACAATGTAGCATTAATCACTTGTGAGTACCTTGCTATGCGACAATTCTTCTTTACAGTGTGTTTTTCAATATATGATGGTATGTTTGACAGTGTTGTTTTATGCAATTTGTAGGTACTAGGTATCAACTCCACCTTCCTGTCAGGGTTTGAGTGTGCCCTAACCCAATGGAAATATGTGGTTTTAGAGATAGTGTTAGGTCCATCATTAGCCATCGTTCTTCATTGAATGAGTATCTATTTGTCACCCATTGTTGTTTGTCATCTGGTTCCGTCATGTCATTCTTGTTTGTGTTGTTTTGTTTGGGAATTAATTATTTTAGTTAAATGGTTATTTAATTAACATATTTTATTTAGTGTAATTTTTGTTTAAATATTAGATTAAAATGTTTGTTTATGGTTTGATTTATTAAATTAAATTAAACAAGTTATTTATTTAAAAGTGAATATTAATTTTGTGAAAGGGTACTTATTTAAATACAATTGTTGAATTAATTGTGCAAATAGGATTTATGTGAAAAGTAGATGTTTTAAAAGAGGTTTTTTTCAACATGTTATAGAATTTGGATTTGGAGTTGAAAATGTGATCTTGAGTAAAATGGTTAAGTTAGAACTGATTGATCAATTTTGAATGCATGATTGACAATCAATTAAGTCTTGTGACTTTGAGTTAATTAAAAATGAATTAAAAGCTTTTAGCTATGAAATATCATGGATGCAATGGATTTTGAAATGCTAAGAAGAAAACTTTCACAACAATTTTTGGAAAAGCTTCTTCTCTATATTTTTTGGTTTGAAGCTTTGTAGGTGGTGGCTTTCAAAGATTCAGTGTTTTTGGAGAAAATAAAAGATTGCAGGGTTTTAGATTTTGTCTTCAGTCTTCGTTGAATTCAAGATTATAAATCAGGTTCCTTTCTTGTTTTGCAATATCATAATATGTGTTTTCTGAAACTTTTGCTTGAAAGTTATATGCTCTAGAAACATTTATTTTTGTTGTGGAAAAGAATTACCTTACCAAACCTACACAACCAACTAGAAAAAAATTAGTGAAGCCTTCAAATTCAAAGGTAAACACTTAGAAAAACCATGATTTCCTGTAATTAACATTTCTATTTTAGAAATCAAAAGTATACCATTCTATATCTTTTTTTTGTATATCGCATGCATGCTTAAATTGATTGGCAACTAATAACTAATGGAAGAATTATGAGGTTATGATTTAATATGCCCAAGTAGCCCATTATTATGGTATTTGATCTCTTTACTATGGTCTAACCTTCTTAATATATTTTAATCCTCCTCATACTACATGCATTTCTTTAATAAATTAGGTCATCACGCACGCCTTTTTGCAATCATTCTTTGCATGCAAGTATTGATCTTGTGGATTGGAAGGATAGCTAGAAATTCATGATATCATCATCCAGTAAGGGAGATTAATTTTTTGTTCGGTAATTAGTGTATATCATATTTCTAATCATTTCTTGAATGGATTCAAAGTAATTTCTATACTATAACATTTATCTTGTCTTCTATTTGAATCATAACTCTCCCTACACCTAGCGCCGCTTATGCTGAATTTCTATATAGGTATTCATGGAAAAAGATATTTAGAATTTAATCATCCTTTGTATCTCACCTCTTTGACATCAATTCTTCTTGATAAGGGGATTTTTTCCTGTCTACCGTGATTTATTCTTTCCATAGATTGAGTGGGTTTGTATGTAGCCATTTGAGATTTTATCTAGTATATATATTGTTTGTGCAGTTGACACTGTTCCTCTTTAGTCGTCTCTTTTTTTTAGTTAGATTGAAGAATTTCCATTGAGACACCTATTTCTTCCTTAATTATCTTGCTACGGGATTTGATCTACTCACATCTGTGCTTACTTGGTAACATACAATTTCGTGCATATTTTGTAATATAAAATCTGACACTTTCTTTTGTGTCTTAATTGTTTTAGATTATATGTGTTTCTTGTACTATGCATGCAATACAATATGCTTAACTTTAAGATTAAAGATTGTTTGGTGATTTATAAATATTTTATATTTTGTTACCTGTGCATGGCGCATATTCTCCATTCTGTAAGCGCAACCATCTGAAGTGTCTATCTATTTTTAGGAAAATCTTATAGTTCAATATGATTGCATGGTATTCTAATTATATGTTCTGAGTTTATGATATCTCTTCTTAACTGAATTTTACATGTATTTCACATATACTTTCTTTAGAGATAAATATAGATAAGGGAGTTCTATTAACATCATCAGATTCTTTGATTTATATATATATATTGAAAATTATATGTTTTAAGGGTTGTTTTGTACAATTTGATTCAAATGTAACAGTGTATACTTGTAAACAAATATATATATAGGTGTGTATATGTGTATGTATTTAAATTGTTTAGGGTTTTCTTATATATATTGATTAGTAAATTTTAATAATTTATTTTATTCTTGATGAAGAATGATCCTAGATTTGTTTTTTTATAAATAAGTGTATACATGCAAAATTGTCATCATGCATTTAGTTGCATTCGCCCACCCATTCAACAACAACCGCTCCATTTGATTTATCTCTGTCATCCATTGAAATCTGCTAAATCAACTTGATAATTTGATCCTAATATCACCTCTCTTTTGATTAAATAAATAAATCTTTATTTAATTAAAATCTAAAATCATCATCCATCCTTTTGATTTTAGTTTAATCCTAACGGTTACCACCTTAATCCTTTAAATGAACTAACCGATAAATCTAATCAATGTAATACCAAGCATTCCCTCTAGATTTTTCCTCGACTTGTACAAATAAAGTTGATTTTAATTAATTCACAACCTCATTTTCCCTCAACAAGGCATGTTTATAATATTCCCTCAAGTTTGAATTCAAATCAAGTTGAGTTGTCCCTTCCAACATAGCATTAATTCTCCTCTTACATGTCCCCCACTTGGCATTTAAGCCCCTTTTTCTCCCTCCAACAAGCCAAATTTGAAATTTGAAAAGGCCACCTAATGTCATTTATTGGCACATTGACCAAAACTTGCACATCCTCCATCCATTCACATTTGGACAAGTGGCTCCTTCCTATTGGTTGAATCTTTGTCCCACATTCACCCATTTTGCATATTTCTCCATCCTATCATTCTATAAATAGGAGGTCTCATTCTTGATTTTAGCAACTACAATTCATGCAAAGTTACTCTCTTCACATTGAGAGCTAATTTTTTCCACTTCTTCTTCAAGGCATTTTATCATTGAGCTTATCAAGGGTTGGGAAAGGGTCACTTTTCACAAAAAAGTGACACCAATTCACTATGGAATAGGTGGGCATTATATTTCTTTCATGCTTCCAATTCCTTAGTTTCTTTTTTTTTTAATCTTGTTTGAGAGGCATTATGCATTATTGTTTTTCATAGGAGTAATTTACATCATGAACCAACCAGATACTAACTAGTGTTGGGAGTTTAATCTTTGTGTAAATTTGTAAGTACTCATATATGGTGCTAGAAGGAGGGCTTGAACCTTAGCTCATGCTTGTTTTAAAATCTCACCATCTAACATGTTGTTTGTGTTTCCAGATTTTGTATCTTAGTTAGAATGGATTTTATTTCACACTAACATTGTCTATATTATAACTATTATTTTCTGAAATTGAAACAAGTCTCCTTTTAAAATTTGATTAAGGTGAACTTGCAGCATTGTTTTCATTATTCCATTGTATGCTTTATGTTTTCATGGATGTCCACCCCCTTTTAAAAAATAAAAAATCGTGCTTCTAGCACAGGGAGGATACTGGTCAATGGTTAATTGAATTCATTTTTACACTGCTGTTTGCATTCGCTTGACTGTTCCAAAAGTAAAAATATAAATATATAAAAACCAGTAGTCGAGTCCTATATAGAGCATAATGATTAAGCTACCATAGGCGCAACCTAATCACCTTGTGCTAGTGGTCTTTTGTTGTTTCTCAGTTTGCACCTCTATAACATATTGTCTACACACATGCTCACTTAGGTGCTTAGTGAACTTATTGAGGTTATCAGATCTCCTATCGAAACAAATCTTCCTCAAATGGTTTTAGCAAATGACAAAATTGCCTAATGGTTTCAGCCACAAATGAACCTCTCAAGTAATATGCTTCTACGACTCCCCTTTGGTCTTGAAACCACTATGCACCTATGTCATGCCTTTTTATTTTATACCAATTCTGATTCTTTGCTAAATTGTCTTACTAGGAGTGTTTAAAAGAGTTTCAAGTGGTTTTCTTAGTTAGGTTGATTAGTGAATTTGAGATCAGTGAAGTTACATTGCTTAACTCACCTAAATTCCATGACCAATTTGTATGGCCATGTGCAACATACAAATATTCCTCTAAATCCACCACTAATCACTTATTTCCCATCTGTTTTACGAAAACTTCTAATTGGTCTGATATATTTAATAGTTGGATTTCTCATCATAAAGCTAAACCATGCATCCAAATCGATTGCCCATCTAATTCTTAGAAGTTCTGAGGGGAGGTGTTTGTCTTGAAGATTACTCATTCCCTCAACAATATCGCCGTTCTTCTCATTAATATTGTTGTTTTCCTCTCACTAAGATTATTGTTTTGGAATTGAATAGTTTACCTGACCATGTGATTGACTTGGCAATGGAATTTGAGTTTACTCTCTGTCTTCTTGGTGCAACTTGTTAATAGCATTTGCTTGAGAATTTCTTACACTTATTTTTCAATGAATTCATCTGTGTAAACCATACAATCAATGCATTCCATAAGCTAACATTTGAGGCATCCTATCAAAAAGAAATCATTCATGTTCAAAGAGTTGCGTTTTTTGTCTTATATATAGATCGATGCTAGAAAAGGTTGAGAATTCAGCTGTCTACTTTTCATTTACATTTAATTACATTTATGATTATTGTTGTGTAATTGTTGCAGTCAAAGAGGGACAGAGAAATAAATACTTCAAGTGGTAATTTCAAGATGAAGCAAAAGTATGTCTGGAAAGCTGGAGTCTAGAGCTGGTTTTTTTTTTTAAATCATTATATTTTATCATTTCAATGTTTCTCCAATCCATATTTAGCAATTCTTAGATGGTAATCTTGAAGACAATTGTGAAGAAATAGATGGAATGCCGATTGATAATTATTGCTTTCTGATTTTGGGGGAAATTCTAATGATAAGTGGTCTTCTCCTCCTGATGATATTGTTGGGCGATGTTACACCTACCATTTGCATTTACTTTGATAACTATTAAAAATACTTTTTAGACACGTCCTTACACTTGCCATTTGCATTTGAGCTTTCCAAATAACACTTATGGTGCTAGCTTTGTACCTACCAAATACATTTGCTTAAAATTTTACACCTTTCTAAGCTAGTGTTGGCTAATTGTGCTGGTTTTTTTTATTTATGCCTGCCTTTTTTACATTAGATTGAAAGCCTTTGAAAGCTATTAGTCACTGATCACATGTGCATTTAATGGAAATCCATAGAAATCAGTTTACAAAAGTTTGCTTGGATTTTCTCATATTAATGAGATTGATTTTACATGTGCCTCACTTTTTTTTTTTCTGATTGTTAAAAGGCCATTGGATAGATATTAATGTGTTATGTTGAACAACGATATAAAATCCCCCAAGCAATTCATCCTCTTAAATGTTTCAATTCTCAACTAATCACAAATATCATGTGGTTTAAATCCTTACATATGAATTGATTGGCCTTTGTAAAGACATATTTTTGGATTCATGATGTTAAGTTTGATTTGCTCCAAATGGTAGGTCAATTAATTTTTTTTGGTTCTCTTATGATTATTGTTTGATGATAGTGGATATTCCCATAAGTTTGATGTTAAAGACCATTGGAAGGCTAATTAATCATATTTTGGTATAAACCATTTGTGTCTAGATTTAAATTATTGTCTTTGCATATCTTTTAGTATTTTAGCCTTTTTCATGCTTGAAAAACATTTAATGAATTATCAATAAGGCTTGATTGTGGACTAAAGTACATTTAGGATATTATCTAGGTGTGATTTATATATTTTTAATATCATTGATTCTTCAAAATATCATATTTCTTATCAATGATAACTTTGTATTATTTATAGGGTTTTGCATAAAGAAAGAAACAGTGGTTTTGCTCAAGTAGTGGAATAACGCGAAAGCAAGCAAGATTGGAGTGAAGTGAAATTGAGCATTGAAACTTGAAGTTAAAAAAGCATTTTTTAATGCTTGGATCTTCCGTTCTATTATTTAATTTTCTGTTTTAGACTAACTCACTTGTTTTTGGGCTTTAAAACATGAACATTACGAAAAGATTTCAAATTTTTGTTGCAAGGGGTTAAAATGAACTTTAGGAAAACTGAGTAGATTTCATTTGAGGTTAAAAAATTTAACAAGGAAACTTTCATATCTCATTTTGGTTCTTTAAAATGAATCAAAATCATTGCTTTATGGGTTTCAAAAGAACATGTGCTACTTTGTTTTGTGATTTCTTACTCAAACTAACACCATTGAAAAGACGTATGCACTTCTGTCATGCCTCACGACGATCTTGAGAATCAAAAAGATTTTTGGTGGTCTTAGGTTGGGATAAATTAATTACCTCCACACTTCATTTTGGGAACTAAAATTGAACAACAAACTTTGTGAGTGTGAGTAGACCTATTGCATGTGTTCTCCCTTTATTTCTAAATGAAGGCTGATTGAACAGAATATGTTTGCTCACTTATGTTTATCTTAGAGGGCTTGTATTGGGGAGAAAGTACTCACCCAAGGGAACGACTCAATTGGTAACACTCTAAAAAAAAGAGTATTTCCATCTAGGATATAAATGTGGGTATTGGAATAAACGCTAGTACCACGTATCGGCTATGACCTAGAAGGGAAAAACAATGGTCTCTCACCACGCTAGTCAACTCCCACGAATGGAAATCAATTAAAACCCTTGTTGTAGAAAGGCCAAATCCCCATTCTATTTGTTGGTGCAAGAATGGTCATTCTAAAGTCAGCCCCACACTTTTACGCCTTAGTAGAAATGGAAAGCATTTCATGAGAGTTTCATGGGTGTTGATGCTTGCTACCCCATATGTAATTGGAGTGTCACTGAGGGGAGCTTGCCACAGCATCTAACCGCTCACTAAAGATGCAACTATAGTTGGACTTGTCCAAGTGGGGACTCAACAAATATAGTCTTTCATATCCATAAGGTTGTGCTTTTTCTGGTTACAAACACTTTGCTTGTTTGAAAACATTTGGAAACAAACATTGAACATCATCATCAAAAATTCTGAAACCTCTTTGGAGGAAAAATACAATTGGACCAAATTCATGTGTTCTTGCTTGCCCTTGGGATTTTATCCTTAGAGATTTCTAAACACTTGGATTTACATCTCAATTTTCCTTACTTCCTAAACAATAGGTAACCCTTGCTTTGACTTCTACTCAAAATTCCACATAACTGAGTATAGGGAGAGGGATTGGGAGGAATCACTCACAAATTCCCTCGTGACTTGGCCTTTCTCACAGTGACCCTTGGTTCCCTTTGCTCCACCAAGCTAACCTATAGGTCCCTTCTTTTTCCTAGGAATCCCTGGTTGACTGACCAATCCCTCCTCTATCCACTTTCTATCCTTTTTCCAAACAAATCTTGGTGCTTCATCATGTTCCCTTCCTTGGCCCTTAATCTGCCCTAAAGGCCTAACAACCTCAAACTTCTTCCAGGTTCTTGCAGGGGTTTAAAAGTGTTTCAAGTACTTCAAAATGACCAATCTAAGGTCCCTGTGCAACCTCAATACTCCAACTCTCCATCGCTTCCTCAAAGTTCCTTCATAAGGCTTGAAAAGCTAGTAGTCTTGAGCCCTCAATTAGGCCTATGAAACAGGGTTTTATGCTTCTTTCTCCTAAACCCACCAATGTTCTAGGTTCTTGGCTTAGGAATAGAGTTTCCCCTACCCTCACCTCCAAGAATCTTGTGGCCTCAAACCGGTTCAGGGTGTATGTTGTCTAGACACAAAAATGCACAAGAACCCTAGGGTTTCTAAATTGCATAGAGTTGATTTAGGACTGTCAAAGAATGCTCTCATAAGATGAACTGCCAAAACTCTTTCCTGACCTCCAAGCATGCCTAATACCTTCCTTTAAATTCTAGGAAAATAGTTTCACTCAGATCTTTGTTCCCCTGCAAAATATGGATCTTTTTCTGCAAGACTGCCCCAACCGAGCCTGCTTTGGCTCGCCTAGGGAATCCATTTTCTAGCCACCAAAGAACTCACACAAACCCTATCTACAACAATATTTACAAGTGTGGTCACTAGACACTATTTCCACTCAGGGCCGTACAAATTATACGGAGGAAAAGTACACTAGCACCACATTTCCAAAATTACAGTCTTATTCAAAATAGAACTTGAGTAGAAATAAAACTATTTACAATAAAACTTACAAATGCAACTAAGAAACTTCTTAACCTTCCAAATTTCTTGGATACAATCTAAAAAACATTATACAGATCCAAGCTAACACTGTTTAACGCATTTAAGCACTGAAAAAAAAATAAAGACTAGAAGATATTTGCTAAAACACTGTCCTTCTTTAATTTCTGAGAAAATAGTCTATACCAAATAACTTCCAACCCACAAAAAGATCATGGAATCCCTTAAATATTCCTCTTCAACAACTTAGGAGCATTGGTTGAACACAAATATGACCTAAAGATTCAAGTTATAAAACCTC
>VDFB02163730.1:0-27416 GCA_007258455.2 Sequoia sempervirens
TGCTTAAACCTTTTTATGTCAAGATAAATCACACACACTACTTTTTGTTGTAGACTACATATTGAATTTGCTAACCATTATGATGTTTATCGTTCTATATGTTTAGATTTGCATACTAACAGTGTTTTGCAGGATTGTGGCATAGAAGCCCCACAAAATCTTCAAGAGGGTTCTTATCAAAAAATTATGTCAAATAGAGGATGGCTAAATATTCTACAGGACAACATGGTTGGATGGTTCATGTGAGCATTGTGGTGGCTTGCAACGAATGACAGTATGTCAACATATGGAAAGCACAAATGAGGTGGAACATAAACAAGTAGATTTTTGGAAGTATAAAACAGTGGCATATGCTACAAAAGATGGGTCTCAAGCAAAAAGGTGTGATTTGGTTATTGAGAAGATTCCAGTGTATTAGTTTATGTCCATGTTTTGTGAGAATCTAATGTATGAGTATGCAAGGAATACCCATAGAGCCTGATGGTTGGACATGCAATTCAAGCTGTGCAAGGAAACCTTTCCAGTTGGCATCATAGTATCAGTGGTTGAATTTGCAGAGAACTACACTCTATAGCCACAGTGTGAGGTGCAGTCACACTATTACAACTCCACAAAGGTTTCAATATTTGTGCACATAGCATTCATTCATGTAGCTAATAGTACAGAGGACCAAAGGAAGGAATTGAGGGAGTATCACTTTTATATTAGTGATGATCGCACACATTTTCCAGAGTTTGTGCAAGGTTGCTTCCAGATGTTCTATAGTGATTTTGCTCAGAGGGGCATAGCATACAGTCAGTATATTATATGGTCAGATAACTGTGCAACACAGTTCAAGAACGCATGCATGTTCTACTAGTTGTGCAGGATGCATCTCACTACAGGTGTTCAGCATATGTGGAACTTTTGTGAGGCCGAGCATGGAAAGGGGGAGCATGATGGTACAAGAGCATGCATGAAAAGACCATTAGCATGAGAATAGTTAAAGTATAAAGACAATACAAAGTTGACAAATGCAAGTTCAATCGTCAAGTGGTGTACTGCTTCAATGGGTCCAAGTAATGAAGGTACATCTTTAGTTCATAGATTTTTTTGGTTGATAGATGATAATAAAATTGCACCATATGAGGATTGTTGTACACTAACATGATTGAGTGAGCTACACTCTTTCCTTAGCTAAAATGTTGGTTCATGGAGTATCGATACACATAAGATGGCATGCTTTTGTTCTGCATGTACAATGCAATCCTGGAATGATTGTGAGTCAAGGGTGTGGGTTGACAAATAGTTGACAAGTTATCTTAGCCCACTTCACACATCACCCTTTGACGACATTGGAACTAACACAGATGGAATCATCGGCCGACTTTGACCACATATCAAATCTAGTTCAACCAAGTAATATATCTACTTGCTTAGTTTTTGAAATTCCATATTGTTATCTTACTTTGTACTGTATTTGTAATGTTGACTAATTTCAAATGATTTTATACACATATCAATGCAGGGAATGTTTATGCAGTTATTGAAAATGAAGAAAATGAAGAGGGAATAGATTATTTCTTGTGTCGTTGTGTTGAGGCCAAAAAGAAATTGGAAGCCTCAGTTATAGATGGAGAAAACATCGAATACCCTACAGGCTCAATTGTTGTTACTGGAACGTGGCTTAGAAGGTACCCACATAAGAGTGTTAAACATTGGTTGTTTGAGGACTTTCACACACATCGTAAGATTCTTCATTACTCGAACCTTGTTGTGGCATCCAATGTTCATTTGAGAAAATATATGGGTAGACCTTTGAACAAGACCTTGTGGAAGGTCCGTGAGTCTGACCATGAGGCAATACTTGACACAATAAAGAGTAGAGCAAATCCAGATGGTTCATTGGATTAATTTTTAAGTATATACACAATGGTTCTTATTAATTTATACTTGTATCCACATTAATTTGTTTGATGCCAATGTTATCACGTCTTATTTTACTTTACGTATTTGTAAGTAACCCGGTAAACATTGAATGGTGTCCCCTTGCAGAAAATGTAGATTTATGATCCATCCAAGAGAATCTCAGGCATAAAAGCAATGCAACATCCCTATTTTGATGATCTTGACAAATATCAATTATGATTTTTAGCCATTACAAAAGTGTGTGTGAAGCTTGGTGAGGGAATTTCAAGTTATTCATTTCAGTTTAAACTTATCATGAGCACCTATGATGTAGACATTATAGGAGCATCTTGAATTTCAAGATATTCTAGATTCATGAGAGGTGTTGTGTGCAATAGGTATCTTGGAACTCGCAGTGAAGATGTATGAGTAGGAGTGACTAAGTTGAGAGACTGCCATACCTATCTGTAAGTGCCTTCCATCTATTTTCATTTCATTTCCATTTTGGACATGAGTTGTTTCTTTTTATTCTTTTACTTTGCCTATCTATAACTAAACTAGTAAAAAATGATTGGTCTCTCCTTACAGAAAATGCTGATTTTGGAGCCATCGAAGAGAATCTCAACCAAAAAAGCAATGCAACATCCTTATTTTTATGATCTTGGAAATTCTCAATTTTGATTTCAAGCTATTATAAAAGAGCATGTGAAGCTTTGTGAGGGTATATCAAGTTTCTCATTTGAAGTTAACCTCTAAATGAGAAACTATGATGTAGAATATCTGTGAGAATAGAGTACCTAAGGAATTGTAATGAGATTTACTTGTAATGGAATTTACTGAAATAATGAAATTTGGTGTAGGGGCACAAGGTTATTGAGAAAATTTGGTTCACAGAAATATTTTAAGTTAGCTTTGTGTTTTGAGTTTTGTCAATTGAATAAGGTCATAACAAATCCACAATTGATTTATAATACAATAAGTCATGTTAGTTACAAAAAAAATTGTTAGGCATGATTGGAAAGATGTAGAATCATTCGTAAAGGCTATTTAAAGCCTCTTGAAGGCTATTTAAGTCAATATTTGAATTTGTATCCTTTTGAAAGAAAATCTTTGAATATGGTTGTAAATGAACTATTAGTGAGATTGAGATTGTTAACCTTCAGAGAGTAGCAGTATTTATGTTGATGAAATTTCCTTTAGTTGCAAGGATTCAAAGCACATCAACCATGTGGTACAAATGATTAAATCCCATAGATGATTTGTAGCAATGAAAGAGTCTGAAAAGGCAGAGAGAGCTACACTGGTGACTCAGGAGAACTTTAGTGATGCAGAATCAAGGTGGAGAAGACTCAAACAAATCAGATTTCAGTAAATCAACAACCTTTGTTATTTCATTTGGCTATCTTGGAACAACTACCAACAAAAAGGCTTCCAAACTCAACAATTTGGCTTAAAATTTAGAGAATTCCTCTCAAGTACCATCTCATCATCAATATAGCATCTACTCAAACCCCCAACACCATTCCCAAGCCAGAAATACAAGGTTTCTTTGCAATTTCTTGGAGATCCTTCAAATTGCCCTGCAAAAAGGCTACAAAATTAGCCCTATTTTACAAACAAAATGCTCTTTTAACTTCTTCAACCCCACAAGCTCTTGGACAGTCATCAAATAGGTCACAAAACTCCCAATTCCACAAGTTTTAGAAAATCACTCAACCTCTAAGCCATAATTTCCTAAAACCCTCAATTTCCTAACAAATACCTAGGGTTTTTAGCATCTCACAACTCCAAGGTCTTCCAAACCTCACCAAAGCATCAAAAATAAAATTTAGGGTCTACACACACATAATAAACCTTCACCTAGCCTTTAAACTTAGTAGATCTCAAAAACATCACTTTGGGTCCTCCATTTCAAGCCAAAATCTCACATTCTCAGCCTAAAACAACATCACCAGCCCTATAAATGCCTTACCATTATTGAAAGAGTTAAGGAAACTTGAAAAAAACACATTGTAAAACTTTTCTCTGAATCACAATTCACCATAGTAGGAGGAAGGGCTCCATCACAAAAATTAAAGTAAACTTAGACCCTATTGGTCTCTACAAGTTGAATAAAGAAAAATTGATTTTCCTTTCACTAAAACAACTAAAGGTATATCAAAATAGATTGAAATATAGGTTAAGACCTTCCATCACAATTTTTCATGAATTTATATTCATAGGAGGCCTATACTGGGCTGTACACAGAGAAAAGAAACTCAAAAGCTCAAAAAAATGTTGAAATTCAATAGCTTTAGGCGTTGTGAAGAGCACCAATCTTCAAAAAAACTATTGATTGAACCCCCATTTAGGTTTGAATTATGTTTTTAATACATTTAAAATGAGAATCATGTCCCTTCAATTCCCATAACTACCTTTGAACCACCAAACCCTAATTAAGCCTACAAATACTAGTATTTAACAATGGTTTTTCTTAATAAGCTTTATCATGCAAATTTATTATTCTAAAGGACTAGGACCACTTAGACACCCTTATAACATGAATTTTAGACTCTTTCTCTGCACTCCCACCTAAATTTTACATAATTTTCCTTTATGGCAATATCAACAATTATTTAATTCAAGAGTGCTTTTGCACATTTGTCCACCCTAACCTACTAATTCCCAAAGTACATAAAAGATTGGTCTATTAGACCTTATTCAAGAAAAAAAGACCTCAACATACTAACATTTACCAAATTTCCTCCCAATTTACCATCAAACAATCATAAATTGGGGGTGAGGTGTGGGTGCTCCTACACCATTCATCTTTCAAAAACAAAGTCAATTAGGCTGGCAGACATCTGGATCATGCTAGCATTTGGTGGAAGAGGAAGAAAGATGACTGGAACTCTAGAGGCCCACCATACTAGATTTTGGTATTGAACCATGAGAGTAGAAGAGAGATTTGATATCATGTATCAAAACATTAAGCATGCATTCTTCCAACCAACAGAGAAGTAGATGATTACTTTTCTTCATTTTCATTTGCATAAGCATATCAAGGCATGGGAACCAAGAAGACCAAGAATGTCCAGTTTTATGTGGAGGTAATGGATGTGGTCCAAAATTTAGGAGGGGCAAGAAGGTCAATGTATGATCTTGATGAAATTGAGGAAGAACAACAAGAGAGGGATAGGAAAAATAAAATCAATACAGAGTTTCAAGGATTTGTCAAGTGAGTAAGAGAGCTATGGGAGCAGCCTCATCTAAAATATTTTGAACTAGAGTTTGATATGTACCATTTAGAGAGCTTTGTTTTCATGGAGTTCCTTTCAAAACCTCTGCTTTTATTTTTCTTATGGTAAACTATTTGGTAGAGTTGGTGGAATTACCTTTCTTATTAATCGTTATTAGTGAGATTGAGATTGTTAACCTTGAGAGAGTAGGACTTGGGAAAAAAGAAATTGATATGGCTATTGCTTTCAAAGACTTCAAGCAGGATGTACTCCACATTGAAACCATTCCTCAATCTTCACTTGATGGCATCAAGGAATGGCTAAACTCCATGGTTATAAAGTATTATGAAAGCAGAATGAACTTGTACTAGCAGCCAATTTTGAAAACTATTACTAATGATCCAAATAAATTTATTGAATATGGAAGCTAGTGATTTTGATTCTGATAATTCAAAGGAGTTAGATCAAGGATATGAACCCTCTAATGTAGAAGAGGAATTAGAATCACTCTTCATGTTACAGGTACCAACTTTATTACCAACTACAATGGCAACATTAAAATTCCCTAGCAATATTTATGTAAAGGAAATTTCCTTTAGATGCAAGGATTCAAAGCACATCAACCATGTTGTATAGATGATTAAATCCCAAAGATGATTTGTAGCAATGAAAGAGTCTGAAAAGGAAGAGAGAGCTGCATTGGTGACTCAAGAGAAACTTCAGCTTTCAAAAAACAAAGCCAATTAGGTTGGCAGATGTGAGGATTAGGCCAACATTTGGTGGAAGAGGAAGAAAGATGACTGGAACTCTAGAGGCCCACCATACTAGATTTCAATATTCAACCATGAGAGTAGAAGAGAGAGTTGATATCATGTATCAAAACATTAAGCATGCATTCTTCCAGCCAATGGAGAAGGAGGTGATTACTTTGCTTCATTTTCATTTGCATAACCATATCAAGGTGTGGGAACCAAGAAGACCAAGGATGTCGAGTTTTATGTGGAGGTAATGGATGTGGTCCAAACTTTAGGAGGGGAAAGAAGGTCAATGTATGATTATTAACCTTGAGAGAGTATGACTTGGGAAAAAGGCATTTGATATGGCTATTATTTTGAAAGAATTCAAGCGGGATGTACTCCACATTGACACCATTCCTCAATCTTCACTTGATGGCATGAAGGAATGACTGAACTCCATGGATATAAAGTATTATGAAAGCAGAATGAACTTGAACTAGTGGCCAATTTATTGAAGATGGTGGTTGGTAATTTTTGAATATGGAAGATAGTGATTTTGATTCTGATAATTCAAAAGAGTCAGAACAAGGGTATATAAGTTCCCTCTACTGTAGAAGAGGAATCAGAATCATATTTCATGTAGCCACCATCAAGGGTGTTACAAGCCAACAAGATGGAGGGAATTCTTATATAAGGATAATTTTCAATGTCGCAGGTACTGGCTTTAATACCAACTACAATGGCAACATTGAAATTCCCTAGCAGTATTTATGTTGAGGAAATTTCCCTTAGATGCAAGAATTCAAAGAACATCAACCACATGTGGTACAAATGATTAAATCCCATAGACAATATGTAGCAATGAAAGAGTTTGAAAAGGAAGACAAAGCAACACTTGTGACTCAAGAGAAACTTCAGCTTTCAAAAACAAAGTCAATTAGGTTGGTAGAAGTGTGGATTAGGCCAGCATTTGGTGGAAGAGGAAGAAAGATGACTGGAACTCTGCAAGCCCACCATACTAGATTTCGGTATTCAACCATGAGAGTAGATGAGAGAGCTGATATCATGTATCAAAACATTAAGCATGCATTCTTCCAGCCAGTGGAGAAGGAGATGATTGCTTTGCTTCATTTTCATTTGCATAACCATATCAAGGCATGGGAACAAAGAAGACCAAGGATGCTGAGTTTTATGTGGAGGTAATGGATGTGGTCCAAAATTTAGGAGGGACAAGAAGGTCAATGTATGATTGGTGCAAGAGCACCATTCAGTAGGTTTTGTTCATCAAGGCAAATAAGGAGTAGAATATAGGATTTTGAGTTTTGTATTAAAATAAGGTCTATGAGACCATTCTATTATGTATTTAGTCATATTTGAGTTGTATTAGGTGTTTAGGAGGTTGGTTTTTTCAAAAAGTGCAAAATTTTTAAAATTTGCAAACTCAAACATTGTGAAATTGCAAAATTTGCATTATGGAGGGAATGTGACGAGTCAAACTAGTTGAAAGGTCAGTTAGGAAGGTGAATCAACTTTTAATTGGTGGGAAAGAGTTTAAAAACATGGATAACTCAAATTGAAGGTTGTATTTTGCGATTTGAAGAAGCAAAAACAATAAAAACTCATAATTTTCCAAAATTTTATGTATTTTTAGCTGTAGTAGCAGATTGTATGACCTGTATTTCAATTAGTTGATCTAGATTTGTTGATATTTGCATAGTAGATGGATTTACCCATTCCTCTTTCTATAGCCTCTGTAACTTGAGGAATGGATCTGAACTAACATTATTAAGGTGTGGGAATGATGTGTTAGTGTTCGGGAGGTCTGAAAGTGAGATGGGTGTGAAACCCATGTGTGTAAAAGTGAGTTTTCTTTAAGAAAAATGGTGGTTTTGAAGAGTCAAATTGTGTTTTTGTGTAGGGCAGCATTATTTTATGATTGTTTGATCTTGTGTAGGGTATCACAAACTTGTTTGAGTAATTTTTAGGTTATGGTTAGCTTTGGAAGTATCATTTTCAATAAACCCCTAGGGTTTAGGCTACAATAGAGGGTTTTGTGGTTTACCCATTGTACGGTGGTATAACTGAGATCTGATTCTATATTTTGAATTTTTGACACCTTATAATTGCTGCCTCAAGAGTTGGTAAGGTTTGGATACATTTAGAGCATAAACCCTTTGTTCAATTGGATCGATCCTTTAAGGGTCGAAAGGGAAAAATGGCTGCAAACTTCAGCATGAGGTTACTCAAACATCGTGACGCTTAGAAAATTCTCATCTAATCCTCTGGGATCACGTTGGGCCCCTCTAAAATGAAATCTCTTAGTTTTCATTATCTCAAAGTGGTTTTCCCGTGGTGTCCAATTTTTAGTTGATGGAAAATGTGTCAAATGCAAGTAGTGGAAAGTTGCAAGATGGTGCAACTTTCGTTCTGCAACTCATGTGATGAAATAGACTGTTCCAACACGTCTGAATAGGCATGTTTATGTGAGGCATGGTCCTCTTTTTCACCCAAACACACAGAATCGCTTTGAGCTACGTTCAACCAGATCGATCCTTGAAGGGTCCAAAGGGAAAAATGGCTGTAAACTTCAGCATGAGGTTACTCAGACACCGTGATGCTTATAAACTTCTTGTTTGATCCTATGGTATTATGTTGGACCCCTCTACAATAATCTCTCTCAATTTTCATTATCTCAGAGTGGTTTTCCTGTGGCGTCCAGTTTTCAGTTGATGGAAAAAGTGTCAAATGGAAGTAGTGGAAAGTTGCAAAGTGGTGCAACTTTCGTTCTACAACTCGTGTGACCAAATGGACTGTTCCAACGCATCTGAATAGGAATTTTTATGCTATGAATGGTCCTCTTCTGCACCCAAATATTCGGAATGGCTCTGAGTTATGTTCAACCAGATCAATCCCTTAAGGGTCTAAAGGGAAAAATGGCTACAAACTTTAGCATGAGGTTACTCAGACACCGTGATGCTTAGAAAATTCTCATCTAATCCTATGGGATCACATTGGGCCCCTCTACAATAACCTCTCTCAGTTTTTGTTATCTTAGAGTTCTTTTCCCGTGGTGTCCAATTTTCGGTTGATAAAAAAAGTGTCAAATAGAAGCAATGGAAAGTTGCAAAGTGGTGCAACTTTTGTTTTGCAACTCATGTGACCAAACAAACTGTTCCAATGCATCCAAATAGACATTTTTATGCTAGGCATGGTCCTCATTTGTACCCAAACACACAGAATGGCTTTGAGCTACGTTCAACCAGATCGATCCCTTAAGGGTCCAAAGGGAAAAATGGCTGCAAACTTCAGCATGAGGTTACTCAGACACTGTGATTCTTAGAAACTACTCATCTGATCCCATGGGATCATGTTGGGCCCCTCTACAGTAACCTCTCTCAGTTTTTGTTATCTCAGAGTGGTTTTCCCGTGGTGTCTAGTTTTCAGTTGATGGAAAAAGTGTCAAATGGAAGCAGTGGAAAGTTTCAAAGTGGTGCAACTTTCATTCTGCAACTCGTGTGACCAAATAGATTATTCCAATGTGTCTAAATAGGAATTTTTACGCTAGGAATGGTCCTCTTTTGCACCCAAACACGCAGAATCGCTCTGAGCTATGTTCAACCAGATCGATTCCTTAAGGGTCCAACGGGAAAAATGGTTGCAAACTTTAGCATGAGGTTACTTGGACACCATGATGCTTAGAAACTTCTCATCTAATCCCATAGGATTGTATTGGGCCCCTCTACAATAACCTCTCTCAGTTTTCATTATCTCATAGTGGTTTTCTTGTGGTGTCCAGATTTCAATTGATGGATAAAGTGTCAAATGGAAGTAGTGGAAAGATTCAAAGTGGTGCAAATTTTGTTTTGCAACTCATGTGACCAAACAGATTGTCCAACGCGTTTGAATAGACATTTTCATGCAAGGCATGGTCCTCTTTCTCACCCAAACACATGGAATCACTCTGAGCTAAGTTCAACCAGATCAATCCCTTATGGGTTTGAGTGTAGTATGTTGAAATAGGCCATTCCACCTATTGTTCAGGTTGTGTCTCAGTGATATGGGCTTGATATAAGTAGGATAGGGAGTAGGAATAATAAAATAGCATTAGTAAGGGCATCGAAAGAGATTACTAACGCTACCCCTGTTGAAAATCCAAAATTGAGGCCCCTTAAAAGCAAGGCTAGAAGAGGTGAAAAGAAGAAATTTCTTGAAAATAGGTTAGAATAGGTTGGAAATAGGGTTAGATTGTGGATTTTGATGTGTTTAAAAGGTCCACAAGGATAGGGGAGGTCAAAAGTATGTTATGGCATGACATGCCCTAGTTGGGAAAATAGGGGTTTTGAATGAAAAAGAGAGGCTTGAGGGAGTAAACGTGGGTAAAGTCAAGGGGTAACATAATTTGGCGGTCAATTAAGTTTGTGCAGGAAAAATGAAGAGTGTTGGAATAGGTTTTGAGGTTTAGGTTCGAGGGTTCGGTTCACTGGTTTGGCCAAAAAAAATTGGAGGGGAGTTCAGTTCATTGGTACAAAAAACATGTAAAAACAAAATATATATCTACACAACCTAGAAGCATGAATTAGGATTAGAATCACATATCATCGTATAAACAACAAAACCACCATAAACTTGAATGTCATTTAAAATAGCAAAATTGCCAAAAAAAAATGTGTTTATAACCTACAAAAAGTTGTGAATAAAATCACACTGATTTTCGCGTGAAAAAAAACCATGAGACCATAGCTTGTTGCTTACTATTAAGCTTTGATAGACTTTTTCCAAGCATCCATAGCTTGTTTGAAAGTAATTTTTTTTATGTTTTTAGCCATAGCAACAAGGAAATGAATTGTTTGATAAAATGCTTTGGTAGACATGTATGAAAAATGTGGTAGCATAGACAAGGTAGTGAACTGTTTGAAAAAATGCCCCAAAGAAATGTGGTTTCATGGTGATGGAATGGCATGACGAATGCCATGAAAAACAAATTTCTATGAATTTTCATGCCATTCCATCACCATTGAGACCACATTTCTTTGAGACTTTTTTTCAAACAGTTTGTTTCCTTTTCTATGCTATTGCTTATTATTATGCTTTGATAGATTTTCTCCAAGCATCCATAGCTTGTTTGGAAGCACCTATTTTAGGCTTTTAGCCATAGTAGCAAGGAGGTGAACTGTTTAATAAAATGCTTTGGTAAACATGTATGAAAAATGTGGTAGCATAGACAAAGTGAACTGTTTGAAAAATGCCTTAAAGAAATGTGGTCTCATGGTGATGGAATGCCATGACAATCCATAGCAATTTTCTTGTCATGGCATTCCATCACCATGAGACCTCATTTCTTTGAGGCATTTTTTTCAAGCAGTTCATTGCCTTGTTTATGCTATATACTATTATGCTATGATATATTTTTTGCAAGCATCCATAGCTTGTTTGAAAGCACATGTTTTAGGCTTTTAGCCATAGCAACAAGGCAATGAATTTTTTGATAAAATGCTTTGATAGACATGTATGAAAAATGTGTTAGCATAGACAAGGCAGTGAACTCTTTGAAAAAATGCGTCAAAGAAATGAGGTCTCATGGTGATGGAATTCAATTAAAATCAATTGATTGTCATGGAATTCCATCACCATGAACCTCATTCTTTCTTTTTCAAAAGTTCACTACCTTGTCGATGATATTGCTTACTATTATGCTTTTGATAGATTTTTCCAAGCATGCATAGCTTGTTTGAAAGCACTTGTTTTAGGCTTTCAACCATAGCAACAAGATGAACTATTTGAAAAATGCTTTGGTAGACATGTATCAAAAATGTGGTAGTATAGTCAAGGCAGTGAACTGTTTGAAAAAATGCCTCAAAGAAATGCGGTCTCATAGAATGCCATGACAAGCAAATGCAATTGGAAGCTGCTCCTAGTTATTAGTTATGCAATGTGAAGTAATTGCATAACTGCTTAGGTTGACTTTGTAAATACTATATTGTAATTGAAATTTTGTCATATATCAACACCTAGTTATTAGTTATGCAATGTGAAGCAATGCTTTGAGTTTGAAAGATTTGTAATGCAATGTAATCAACGCTA
This sequence comes from Sequoia sempervirens, assembly GCA_007258455.2. Classification (NCBI taxonomy): domain Eukaryota; kingdom Viridiplantae; phylum Streptophyta; class Pinopsida; order Cupressales; family Cupressaceae; genus Sequoia; species Sequoia sempervirens. Next base: position 11,924 of record VDFB02163730.1, read on the forward strand.
TGAATATAAACTACAAAAATCTATTTTTTACAATTTATTAGTTAAACTCTTTATTTTATTTGCTCTCTATATCTCTATGCTATGGAAATTCCTTTAAATTTTTTAAAACAATTTTTTATCTCTTGTTCTACTTTTTTTTTTTTTTAAATCTGATTTTTTTTCGATTTTTTCTAGACTTTTTCCCAATTTTTTCAAAAAATCTTATAGTTTTGGTTTGCCGATTTTTTCCCCAAAATATTTTTTCTGCTATGGTATAAACACATATGTTTTTTTAATATCAAGGATAATTTTTGAAACTTCCATGCATTGCTAATCTAAAAGGAAAATTCTTTTGCCTAATCTATATGCAGCCATGCTTTTGACATTGTCAAAAAGAGAAAAACTTCCTGAATGATGCAAAGGCATGGCCAAGAAGTTCTAACTCTTTGCATGAGAGAAGAGAGATGTTGGAGAGTACATCAAGTCAGTGAGAAAAAAATGTAATGTGTTTTAGTTTGTAGTATCCCTCAGTTTCTCTACAGATGTGTCATAAATTCTCAGTTCAAATATGGACACCAAATATCGATAAAAAAGATTTGTATTAACCAAATAGCCATGTACACATACATCAATATATGTCGATATAAGTATAAAATATAGTTACAAAATAGATATATAGGCTTACGAGAATGCCATATAGGCATACAATGTCAAATATATCCAATACAAAATATGTACAAAATTACCATGTCTAGGCATACAACAAAGGGCTCTAGAATCAAAATTCATTTCTCTCCATGCTCTAGAAATAAATTATTTCCCTTTGTTTGGCGATCCAATGGCGATAAGTCCATCACTCATTTCTAATGTGCTCGAGGAGTGCTCCTCTTGCTCCTCCTAGAGTTTAGCTCCTAGTGAACTTTTAACTGTTACAATAAGAAGTAAAGACATTAATATATAGAATTTACATTATAAAAAATGATATATTTAACAAAATAATCACTTACGGCCATCTCACGATCACTCTCCACCATGGAAATATTTTCACGTCGATGTTGAGGCATGCTCAAGCCCTATATAAACCATCTAAATAGGAATTAAACTACAAATCAATAATGGTTTGATTTTTCACTAGAACTAACATCTATAACAATGAATGTAAATTGAAATTTAGTAATTTGCCTCATACCTCCCCTATCAAAGCCATCGAGGATTGTATAGCGGATGAAACACCTATATCCATTCCCCTCACAACATTTGGAGGTGTTTCCACAACCAACATCTGAAAATAAAACAACAATTATTCAATCACAAAAAAGTTACAATAGCAATCCACATCACATGACTTATAATGTATGAGGTCTAATGAACAAAATTTTGAGTACAAGTACTAAACTATATATTTTTGATTACCATGCTTACTATTTTCCCTATCCATATATTTTTTATTAACATGCTTACTATTTTTCCTAGCTAAAGCAAATTGAGTGGAAGGGTGCCTTGGTGAATGATGAAAGAGTGGATTTTTTAGTGACTCTAATTAGGTTTCTTGTGCATGAATTAGTCATTTTTGCCGATAAATAATATGTTTGAAGCTTGAGGATGATAAGAAGAAGTATTTAAATGAGTTGGCTTGTTGTTGCCTTATGGTTTACAAATGAAACAATGTGATTTTTGATGAAAAGAGAAAGAAATTTTAGTTGCTTATTCAATTTTATCTTCTCATGATTCAATTGGGTCAAATGTTGGTGTAGGAGCACCTAGGTCATCAAATACTTTTCAATTTTGCAAAAGGGATGAGTGTTCAAATTTGTATTGATTCAATCACAAAAGGTCATGGAAAAATGATGTAAAGTGCATGTTCAAGGTCATATGAGATCTTATTTGAATGTATTTAAGGTTATGGGTAATTTCTAGGTGGTCAAAGTGGCAAAATGCAAACAATGCAATAATGTAATATTGTTAAAAGTTGTTAAATTGACAAAAACAAGGAAATCAAGGATATTAAGGGTTAAAAGGGGTAGTTTCAACCGATGGAAAGACAGTTATGGAAAAGGAAATATCTTTAAAAGGCATGTAAAGGCAAGAAAAAGTAGAAGTTTGTGTTCTTGTAATTAGATTTTGAAATAAAAATTCATTGTTTTTGACTTTACAACATTACTCCATTGTTTTGTTCTCTTGTGTTGGTAATTTAGGAACACCCAAAGTTAAATCATAGTGTGAATACATGTAAAGAGGAGTTAGTTTCAAATTTCAAGAGTTGGAAGGTTAGTCTTAGGAAACAAAAGAATAAAAGGAAGTTTTCAGTGCCCAACAGAGTCCTTTTAGAAGCAAGTTTGAGAGTCCAATAGGGTTTTTCTTCACTACTCCACCAATGTAAGTCAAGTAAATTGGTGGAGTAGGTTAATGTTAGTATGTTTTTCATGTTTTGATAATTGTAAGTGAATGGAAAAGCAAGAATACCATGGTGGAGTTGCTGCTACTCTAGAAAATAAAGGATTTTCCTACACAAAGTGATGCTACAGTCATGCATCATGAATAAATAAAGCTTGCAGAGGCTTGGAAACAATGTAGAAGGTCTTAGCAGACATAAACAATCATATTCTAGGTGGTGGCTACAAAAATAGAGGTTTTCAAGAGTATTTTTTACAAAACCCTCCTTGATTTGTGCTTTTACACCCTATAAACGAGGGTTTATTGGATCAAAACATTTCATGGTTTTCAATCCCTATAAATGGTGAAATATTGAGTTATAAGACATTATTGAAGACTGCTTTTAGGTTTTGAGTGATTTGGAATGGTTTTGAAGGGGTATCCTTTGTAAAACAGGCCTAATCTACTAGCCTTTCTTTAGAGGACAGTCTGAAATCTGATGATTTTCTTTATGTCAAACGTCTAAGAAATTTGATATGTTGTGATGTGCTGGAAAGTGTTTCTAAATGTGCATTGATTTTTTTAATAAGCTTTGAGATAGGAATGTAACTACCTGATTCAATGGTTGTAAGACCTACTAGAGGAGTATGATATTGTCTGATCAAAACAAAAATGTTTGTTTAAACAGTGGAAAGGATGATATTGAGTGCTTGGTTACTATAAAAATAATGATATGATTGATGTTACTAAATTTGGTTAAGGTGTATAAGACAATTTTTGTCACTTTGATGCTTGGATGGGTGAGTATTATGAAGCCTTTTGAGCAAATTGGTGATTAACCACAAGATGATAATCAAGATTCTATTGTAGCAGGAGTTTGTAACTTGTTAATAGACTACTGCAGTCAAAATATGGTGAGTACAGTGCTTGATAATGGACTGATAACAGTGAGGTATGGTTTAGTTGATTTGTTGCCTTGGTGAATAAATGAAAGGATGAATTGTTCAAGTGTCAATAATTAGTTTTATGTTGTTTTTATGGTGGTTGAGAATGATGTGAATCTAATTGATTAAGTCAAAGTTTTCTAATATGCTTTTTTCTTTGAATGAGTCAATTCGAATATTGATTAGTGGAATGATGAATGATGGCCTATGGACTAGCTAAGAGAATTTGAGTGGATTTTAGTTGAATGAAAAGTAGATTTCTGATGAAATTATATTTGATCTTCTCTTGATTCTATTTGGGATTTAAATCCCTTGAAGAAATGATGTTGATGGTGTTTGTTGGATGCTCTACATTAGATGTACCCTAATGATTGAGTGTTTTGATATGATGCTTTGCATCACTAACTACCTTATCTATGCTATTGCTTACTATTATGGTTTCATAGATTTTTTCCAAGCATCCATAGTTTTTCATGCCGGTGCACCTTTGCAAGAATATGCCTCCATGTGAAGTAATTACATTGTGCTGCTTATGTTGACTTTCTAAACAACTATATTGTACAATTGAAATTTTGTCATCTATCAACATCTAGTTATTAGTTAAGGAATTTGAAGTAATGCTTTGAGTTTGAATGATGTGTAATGCAAGGTAACCAACAATATGAATATAAACTACACAAATCTATTAAGTAGAATTCATTAGTTAAGTTCTCTTTATTCTATTACCTCCATGTACATTTGTGTAAATCCACTAGCACTAGGAGGTGTTTGCTTGAAAACTCCAATATTAGCTTGTTCAACATCCAAAATCACATATTAAAATACCATTCATAAAACAATGCTATTAACATGTAATAAATTTATAATTGTTTACTAGTTACATACTCCACTGATAGGTGTACTGTAGAAATAAGTAGGTGGAGGACTGGTGTATCCAGTCTCAACACTATGACCTTGCAATTTTATTAAAATAATAAAACTAAATTAGTTAATCTTGCATTTCAGAATCAAAACTTAATAAATTAAATTCAATGAACATGTTGACCTTTACCTAACTATCAATGCCATATGCACGATGCAAAATGTCAACCGTCCTCTCCACCCCATAGTAGCATACAGATCCTACGTAGCAACCTCTTGAGTGTCGGTGGGATCATCTGAACAAGTCACCCCACAAGATTGACACATATGGGTTCAAAGGCCACCACCTACAGACTCCCTTGGATGGCATTGTACAATAGGGCTACTTTGATGGATGACACTCCGGTTCAAAGTGTTGATTTTCTGCAATGTCTCTATGTTGGCAATCTCTTCGCAATGAAAGGCATAACAATGTGCTCACGAGGTGGCCTAGCGAGAGGTCATCTCCCTTGCTACATAGGATCCGGCTGTGCACCGGGACTATCCTAAGCCGACCCCCCATCTCTCCCCTAGAACTCCCTCATATCAAAATAATTTGGGGTTTGGTTCAATACGAACTCACTGTATAGTTTCCTAAGAAAATATTGGGGGACTTCACAATTGTTGCACGGTGGATAATCAAAGACCAAGTACCACCTATCATAAAAATGGTTCCTAATCTCTTGGTGGTGGCACCAATGAATAGGAAACCTCTTCACATTGAGGCTAAGATTTTGATTTGTTCTAGGGTCAATGAATAAAGATCACAAATAACCTTTAGTCATTTTTAAATCTTTTACTTGTTTATATGATAGTTTATTTGCATAATATTCCCTAGATGCATGCCTCCTATCTTGCCATCCCATTATTTGTTGGGTTATTGAATCTACATTTTTTAACATCTCTTTCATTGAATTTTCTAGGGTCATTCTTTCTGTGATTGAAGCATTTGGATCACTCAACCTACTAATAAGATCCTCAATTTTTTTTTTGTTGTTCTCAATTTCACTCCTCAACTTTTGTTGAGTGTCAAGAGGGTGTTGAGTGATTGGTGGGGGAGGTTGATTTTGTTGAGGATTTTGTCGTTGAGGATTTTCATGTTCTTCTTGTTGAGGATTTTGAGGATTTGAAGGATCATTTGCATCTCCTACAAATTTAAAAAAAAAAAAATCAAATCTAACCTAAAACAAACAAAATCAACTTGAAAATAAAAAATTCAAAACAAATAGCAAACAATACTTACCTCCTGCACCTCTTCGTCGTCGTGGTGCCATCTTTGCAAAGAAAAAGCAACTGTTGATGATGAATTTTATAGAATTCCTCCTCCTAGAACACGAGCATGAAAATGAGGGTTTTTGGCCATGGGCAAAGAAAAAAATAGACAACAGAAAATGAATCACTTTCACTTTTTTTTTCTTTTAAAATGACAATGCACTTGCGTTATGTCATTTTCAATTTTTTTTTGGAATTGGCCACAAAAGTGTAACCCAACTTCATGCACCTGTCCCCATACTCTAGGTTTGTGACTGCGATGAGTGATGTTTTTCTAGGACCTCGTTGTGCCCCATTGATATTCCTAGACTACTCCAACCTCCATTATTTATCCTTAACAATCACTTGCTACCCCTTTGATTATGATTCCATGTGATCACTTGTAAACATTATAACAGTACTAAAGATGATTGACCTCTTTGTCTCATTTATAGTCATGTTGACTATGAGAATGATAGGTGGTTCTTTGGTCCATAGATTGCTAAGAATGTATGCATGCATCAACTATTATAAAGAACCTATTTGATCATTTCTCTTAAAACCTTATGTCACTGTAACTTGACAGTGATCTATCTTTTCCATTGTGCACTATGATCATCATGACTGTAGATGAATAGTGAGCCTTGCCATATGCATTATTGCTCTTTTAGGACAATACATTGACATGGTTGTCTTGATCATACATTTCACTCACCACATACACCTTCTTGATGTAGCTCATGACAGCTCTCGATAGGACTTGATAGCTCCTCTACCATCGTGCCTTTCCATAATTGAACTTGATGCATCTATGTTCTAGTCTTCATATTTCTCCTATCAAAGGCATCAAATTCTACACCATCTAGTTTCTATTCCATGTCTGGTTTATTAGGTTCCATGTGCCAATTTTGTTGTTTATTTTCAACATTATAACAGAAATCATCTATTTCTTGGGAAGAGACAAATTGTTTACCTTCTTGAATGCTTGTTGTCCTTGTGCTTTTGTGTTCCCTTCTTTACTGACCTTTGATAATGATGATAATGAAAACACAACTCATATCACTATTTATTTTGACTTTGGATCCACTTAAGAAGATTGGACATATCCAATAGAGTAATATTTCCAAGAAGAAATGACTACCCCTAGATGACAACATGATGGAAGCCTACTATTTGGTTCATTGTAAAATGATGAAGAGTAATCCTTCTTGAAACACACAGTTTTGTTGTATCATTTGAATATGATAATGAAAGTTAATCAGTTGGTATGATTCCATATTGATTTAATGCATCAAGAATATGTTTATCATCAATTTGATCAAGTTGAGCTCAATTTCCTATCCCTCTTGAAACACAAGAGGGCAGCATGTTGTGCTCAACCCTCATGGGAGCCACATTTTACTCATGTTGTAACTAGATGAATCAAAATAGTAACAAAGATTTGGCCTATACCTGCACAAGGAGCAAGCATGTTAGACAAAACAAAGTGCAAATGATAGATGTGTTTGATAACTCTCTTATTTTCTTGCACATCTATGATATGCTAGCTATTTTAATGTTTATAAGGATGAGATTATATGTTTATGGATGTTTTCCTATGTAATAATTTGTGATCCTTCATTGATCTAACCAAACCTCTTCTCACAAATGCAGGAAACCTTGGAGCAATATGGGAAAAAAGAAACTGGAGGCTAGATGGGCAAGAGGACTGAATTTGATGTAGGGAAAATTGATCAGGATTCATCATTTAGGAAATGACAGGTCCCCCTTCTTTACATATGCATTTCTTTTTATCTGTAAATATATAGTTTTTTCCTTTATATGCATTAAAATAGTTAGTCCCTCAACTTGTGAGGGACACTATACACTTATCATTATCAATAAATACATTTTTGGAAAGATTGTGCACTTTTTCCTATGTTATATGCATTTGCATAAGGCATTATAGTATTATAGCCTTCTGATATTTCTTTATGCACATGAATGTGACATAGTAGAGTTAAAATGTACCTTCTTTTCACTTATAAAATATAAAGAACACTACCTGTTTGGGATAGTAGCAAAAATAGGTAACAAATACCAAACAAAGGATGATAAGTTTACCCCATATAAGAAAATAGTGGAGAGTCTCGAGGAATTCTTTATCGACATCACATTTGAGAAAATACCAAGGGAAAAAAATAGAGCAGTTGACACTATGGCAACAATCATATCATTATTAGATATCCCACACAACATCCATAAACATGAATTTCTGGTAGAGAAGCTTCTCATACTAGATTTCAAGGTACCAGATTCTGAGTTCGTGTGTGAAATCGTTGGTGCCAATGATCCTTGGTACCATGACATATTCACTTACCTAGAAATAGGAGTCCTCCCCACCGATATCACCCCAAACCTCAAAAGAACCTTTATTAAGAAGTCAACCTGTTTCATTATTTTAGGTGACACCCTATATTATAGAATTATTGAAGGAATCCTTTTACGATGCCTTAACCCTGAGGAAGCTTTGAGTTATTTAAGTAAGGTACATGATGGTATTTGTGGTTTGCATTCTAGTGGTATGACCTTGGCCAAGAAACTACTGAGGACTAGGTATTACTGGCCTACAATAGAGAAGGAAGCTTATAATTATGTATGAAGATGTTCACAATGTCAACAACATGGGGACCTCATCCATGCACTAGCTCAGGAGCTCCAACTGATTATAACACCTTGGCCCTTTTCACAATGGGGGCTTGGTCTCATTGGAAAAATCACTCCCATCTCATCTAATGGAAACAAGTTCATTATCATCGCAAGAGTACTTTACAAAGTGGGTAGAGGCCATCATGACCTACATCACAGGGAAGCAGATCTCCAAATTCATCCTAAACTACCTCATTTGCCACTATGGTGTCCCACAAGCCCTTATCTCAAATAACAAGACACCTTTCAAAAACAAGGATGTTCGAGAGCTATGCCAAAAATTTAAAATCCAACATCACTTGTCCACCCCATATTACCCCCAAGGTAACAACCAAGCTAAGGCTACCAATAAACCATCTTGAAAATTATAAAGAAAATAGTCAATGAAGCTGGTCAAGATTGGCACCTACAACTAAATCTCACCTTATGGGCCTATCGAATGAGTAACTACACACCTATAGGTGCAACCCATTCCCTGGTCTATGGATTAGAATCCATCCTTCCCATTGAGATTGAGCTCCCATCCTTAAGAATATCATTGTAGAAGATCATTGCTAATGAAGAATATTGGGTGTCATAGTTGAACAAGCTAGGATCTACTGGATGAGCAGTGCATGGATGCTTTGAACCATCTATAGGTGTACCAAAATCATCTCAAGTGAAGCTATAATAAGAAGTTCAAAATTTGGTCATTTCAAATAGGAGAGCTCATGTTGAAAGAAAATGAAAAGAATGTACCAAATCCAGATAGCAAGGGAAAATTTGAACCCAATTGGTTGGGACCCTTCATCAACATGACAAGTTATAAATCAGGAGCATATCAACTATCTACACCCGAACATGAGCCTCTGCAAGAGCCTATCAATAGCTCCCATCTCAAAAAAAAAAATCCTAAACTTGCAAGGTATAAATCCAAAAAAGAAAAAAAATCCAAAATCCAAAAAAATCAAAAAAAGGATTGAAAATAGTAAAGAAAAAAATCATCCTCTCGTGAAAACCACTTCAGTGATGCTTTGGGGAAGTACCTTGATGAAAAATTGGCAAACAAGCACCTCATGTAAATAAGCACTTTCCATCCACCATGATCTCTATGGCTTGTTTTGCATCATTCATCCATTGCATTCCATTGATCCTTCTGACAACCATCTACATCTGCATTATAGATTGATCATGTGTTTGTATCATGTTCCATCCTAGAACTACTTGGCACATTCTTAAGGTCAGTTTGTCCTGCCTATATCGAAGTAATCTATCACATCACACTCAGGGCATGTTCTTATACCTACATTGGATCAAATTTGTGTATATTCCTGAGATATTCCTTAAAATCAAAAAATTCAAAACATTCAAAAAATCATAAAATCCAAAAAAAATCATAAAATTAGAAAATCAAAAAACATTCATAAATCAAAAAATACCCAAAAACATCTAAAATATGTCAAAAATCCAAAAATAGGTAGAAAATAGAAAAAGTCAAAAATAGAGTCGTTGTGTCAAACTATGAGTCTTTGAGCTTGAATGTAGGCAAGGCCATCATTGATGCTCCCTTGAGACACATTAGGTCAGTCCTTTAGGAGTTCGTCATAATAAATTGACAATCCAATTGTTCATTTCTCATCAATAAATGAGTTTGTCACAGTCGAACTATGTGGTCTCTACGTGTATAACATAGGCAAGGATAATCTTTGATCAGCCCTTGAGGCCCCTAAGATAATCCCTTAGGTTAGGTTCTTGGTCAAAATCTTAGAAAACAACCAAAAAAATCAAACAATTTGAAAATCAAAACATTTGTAAAACATCTCGAAAATCCCTAAACAGCCTCAAAACATTTCAAAAATACCAAAAGCATTCAAAAAACCCAAAAAATCATCCATCTTGTTTCACGTTCATCCACAATAAATATTCGCTCATAATAAATGATCGTCACTCCCAACCTTTGGTGAAACAATCAGAAATAAGTATGGCAATCAAAAGTGAAAACTCAAATGTCAAAGGTCTCAAGTCTAGGTCAGTAGGTAAACAAGTTGGTCAACTCTTGGTATCAATAGCCTGTCATCCCGTTAGTCTCAAAACATCTAGTAACATCATGTCCTAAGATGCATCCTTCCTATAATGGGCATTAACATCAAACCTCACTGTAGTTTAGTCTTGGCTAGAGGTATGAAGAACATCAACTTATCTATATACTTGATCTTTTCTTTTGATTTATTTTATTGTTCCTATCCCCATGACCTCTCGAGGATGTCTATCTAAAAGGATTTGGAGAGGAAGGAATGGGGCATTGATCATTATCTTTTGTTTGTTGTGCTTGCTGGATATTCTTGCAATATAATCTTGGTCATGCTTACTTTGATTGGTAACTTATAGGGAGGGTGTTTTAGATGTCTTGTTGACTATTACATAGGAAGGTTTTTTCTTTTCTATGTTTTGGTTTGAGATGTTTGAAACTTCTGAAGTACATCCTAATAAGGTTTTGTATGCCAGGTGTGAACAAGGATACTCCTATCTGATTGTTGAGTCAAAGTCCATCTCACTAGGTATAACGCCATCCTGGTTTTCTATACCTTGATGCATCGTACTTATTTGTGTGATAAAAAATAAATAAATTTATTCCCATTACATTCCCAATCCTTGGATAAGAAATACACCATCATCATTCATCATCATATCTAATAAAGTCTCAACTACTCATAGACTTGTTGGACTTTTGTATCTTCTTGGATGCAAGGGTTGATCCCTCTCATTCTTCTATCCACTTTCACGCTAACAATCTATCATGGGGTATAGGACATAATAACCTGACCAAAATAACCCTAGACAGAATACCCTGGTCACAATAACCCAAGGACAGAATATACCCGTAAGAATATAGAGAAAGGAAAACAAAATTTATAAATTACATGTATGTTGCTAAAATTTATTCTTTCCATGGGTTATTTTGACCATAGTTTATTCTATCCATGGGCTATTATGACCCTAGGTTATTTTTTCCTTGGGTTATTATGACTGGGTTATTGTGGTTGGGTTACTATGTCTTGATACTACTATCATGGCATGCATCCATCTTGCATTCATAAAACGTCAACATGCACATCCTGCATACTCATACATATCATCATAATAGGAAGCATCTTAATTCATCTCATTTGCATCATCATTATCATATAGATTTGTTATTCTAACCATCCATACATCCATCTTGAACCTCTTTGTCATGAGATTGACCCTAAAATCAAAAAATTTGCCCAATATCTTAAGGGGGCAGTGTATTGATGTACTTCTTTCATTGGGGCATCCAAAAAATAAAATAAAAATTTGAACTTTGATCTTAGCAAGGTTATTCTTTGAACCAACGTAGTAGGTACATTGCTTCTAAGAGGGGAAAAATGTAGATGCTCGAATTAACATCATTTCTTCTGTTAATCAAATAAAGCAATTTATTCGATTAATTCACTAATGTTCATCAGGTTTATTTAAATAAATCAATTTATTTAATCAAATCCCTAAAGTCTTCTCATTTGGTTTAATAAATCAAATCATTTAAATCAAATTTCAAATCCCCTAAGTTCCTCCAAGTTAATTAATTATGGATTAATTAACTCCTAACCATCATTACCCATCCTCTAGCTTTTGACTCAACCTGGGTCAAACCTAAACCCCTGACTAACCCACCCACTTGCACATGAAAATAAATTCTTTTAATTATCTAATTATCTCATTTTTCCCTCACAAAGGCATGCTAAGGGAATATTCCTTCATTAACTCCACTTATTTTACTTTCTTGCACAAACAATTTCCCTCCAAAATATCTCAACCACATTCATTTAATGCCTCTTACAAATGCATTAATCTCTCTTACACCTCTCAAATCCTCAACCATATACATTAACTATGCACATTCTCCAAAATGTGCTCCAACTTCACCCATTAGGATTGATACAAGTGTCCCAATCTGATTGGATCTCCTTTACTCCCACATTCCTCCCATCTCTCCATTCTTCAACCCTTCAACCTATAAATAGAGGCCACAATCTTATGCAGTCGCACTATAGGAACTTTTCATCTCCATCTTTGCATAGGTGCTTTTCATCTCCATCTTTGCATCTCCATCACATTATGTTCATCATTGGAAGCTTATCAAGAAGGTGGGAAAGGGCATCCTTTCCACATCAAAGGAGCACAACTCCCACTATGGGATAAGGTATGAACATGCTTGTATATGCTTACATTTATCTACTTTGATTATGTTATTTTTTTGTTTGCATATGCACCACATTTAGGTATTTCATAGGAATGATGTATTTGCTTGTTTTGAATTGACTAACAATAATAATGGTGGTTAATATTTGAGGCATATGCAGATTTAGTGTTCACATCCTGGTGTGTTGCACCTTTTAAATTAATTAATTAATTAATTAAAATAAAAAAACCTATCTGTGGTATCTAGAGGATTAGCATTCTCTTCAAGTTTGAGAAGAGGAGATTTATCCTCCTTTGTTGCTTCTTCGTCATCATTCTTCTATGCTTCTTCATCTTCTTTTTTCAACTCTTTCATATCTAAAAGAAAATTATCCTAGGAATAACCTTCATATGTTACATGCTCATGCTGAGCATCAATATTTTGTGCTTCTTCTTCTCCTAAGACACTTTCTTAGTTGCTTCGACCTTCTTTTCTTGAATGTGGATGAAAAATTCCTTCTTTTCTTTCTCTATTTTGTCTTCTTCATTTGTTTCCATAACATCCACTCTCTATTTCTTGGAACTTGATTCACTCTATGAAGCTTCGTCTTTCCTCTTCTAGACCAATTGAGGTCCTTCTTCTTCATCTTCATCTCCTTCCTCTTCAACATTTACACTCATGTTCTTTTCTCTTACTACTTTTTGTTTCATTCTCTTCTTGGTAGGGGTTGTAGGGGGTGTTACAATATTAGTCTTTTTCTTTTCAAGCCTTGTCTTTTGTACAACCAGAGAGGATTTCTCCTTCACAGGAGGACTATTAGTTGATTTTCTCTTTTCTCTAGTAGGCTGCTTAGTCCTAGAGGACTTCTAGATAGTAAAAGGGGTAGTATTTATTCTACCATATCTTCTAGTGCCTAATGAGCTTCTCAAAGGTATAGCCCTTGCTCTTGGTTGCTCCACTTGCTCCTTTGTGAATCCCATGTCTTCCACAAATTTTGCAACCATATTTCCAACCTTATTCTTTATTATTGGTTTCTTCTACTCCATATGCACCTTCATAGACTTTACTTCATAGGTGCTATATCTACCTTTGTAGTGTCCTTAGGCTTGCTAAGCATAAAATCAACTAATACTATAGTAATATCTTAATTTAGTAATTTCATATCCCATTGTCAGGATCAACATTGTCCTTGGTTCAACTACTTGTATTACGCATTCATCTATTGATACCATGAATATGGTTTCATCCTTATATTTTTCAACCATTTTCTTAGGAATTATATCTCTTTCATTCATCTTCTTCTAAAAAACAACAAAGAAATATTTAAAAGCTTCATCTTGTGCCAGTACATCACCAAGACCTCTCAAAAAATCTTTAATTTGATGTGAAAATGGTCTTCCTTTTAACCATACAACACTTTTAATATTGGATAGTTCTCTTAGGAAGTAGAAAAGTAGACAAACAATTAGGGTACCATACTTAAATGAGTGTTTATTTTATTTGGTCTTCTCCAAATTTTCCATTAGTTGTTATCTCAACAACTCACAAGTATCATAGTCAATTCCTTTTTCCACCATCTCATAGGCAGTGTTTATTACAATGGAAGATACAGAGTTATCTCTATTTGTGAAGTAAATCTTGTATCCTACCATCATACCTACATACTTCATAGCTATATTTATTATTCTATTCACTATCAAGGCCCTTTTTTCATATGTGGCACAGTCGATTAATTCTGTGACCACTTCATTTTTGACTGTTTTGAGTACCAAAACAGGTCTGGTGGAGCACAAACCTATAACTTCTCTAATCACATACTTTTTTATTAACCCATGTATATCAGTCCAGAAAAATTTATCATAAATTTTGCTCAATAAAAGTCTAAACCATTTATCATCAAAGCAAAAATTTGGAAAGCCTTCCCACACATCAAGTTTCTCCACAACTAGGTTTTGATATTCAAGTTTTAGGGCAACATTATCTCCAAAAATTTCATTCACCCATACCTCTCCTAGCTTAGAATGGTTATGTTCTTCCAATTTGCAATGAATGTAAATCCTTATGTCTTCCATATGCAACATCTCATATGGAACCTTAGAAAATGTGCCTAAGGGGTCAACCTCCATAGATTTAATAGAATTTTTCCTAAACTGGGGTCATGGCACTACTGGATTTGACACCATTTTCTGATGGGCGTTCGTTGATCGTTCGACAAATCTCTGTCAGAAGAGCGACGCAATGGCGAAAATATTTTCATCGCTATTTTTGTTAGAATATCAACGAAAACTTCAAAATATTAAACGTCAAAATAATGGTGAAGAATCGTCAGTCGACGGCATCATGAAATACCTAGAGATTTTGTCAGAATATCGATGAAAACTTTGTTTATCCACCGACGAATTACACCAAAATTTCATTGTCGGTTCGATGAAATGGGCAAGCAGTAGCGTGGAAACAATAGAGGACGTTCGTTGAAATAGCGATGAAATACTCAAGTAGTAGCGTCGAAAGAACACCAAAAGTTCATCGAATGTGCGATGAAATACGCAAGTACTAGCGTCGGAAAAACACCAAAAGTTCATCAACTTTGTGACGAAATTAGCTAGGACTAGCAACAGAAGAACACCGAAAGTTCGTCGAAAGTGTGACGAAATGGGAAAGTAGTAGCGTAGAAACAACGCCAAAATTTTGTCAACTTTGCGACTTAATTAGCAAGGAGTAGCGTCGGAAGAACACCAAAAGTTCATCGAAAGTGCGACGAAATGGGCAAGTAGTAGCGTCGAGACAACGCCATAAGTTCGTCGGAAGGGCGACGAAATGGGTAGAGAGTTATGATGAAATCGTCGTCACAACTCTAGCAACTTCGTCAAGCCTTTATGTTGATTCATCGATGGTTGTCATCGAAATTGCGACAAAGAAGCAAAATTTTAAAAAAAAAAATTCGTGGAAATGTACCATTGTGGAGACTGACGACTGATCATACATATAGACTGCATATTGGTTTGATGCTTCAAACGATGCATTTCTTATATTGAAAATTGCATTACCTTATTGAGCTTCTCTTTGTTTTGAGTATAGTTTAATATTCTCTACTTAACAAGGCCAACCACGTGATGGTGGAAGCTCATTTGGCGCCCCCCTC
Source organism: Sequoia sempervirens (assembly GCA_007258455.2). Classification (NCBI taxonomy): domain Eukaryota; kingdom Viridiplantae; phylum Streptophyta; class Pinopsida; order Cupressales; family Cupressaceae; genus Sequoia; species Sequoia sempervirens. Next base: position 27,381 of record VDFB02163730.1, read on the forward strand.
ACCCTCACATCACTCTCAATTCCCCATACCCAATCA